>AWOL01S0044605.1:26880-68335 GCA_000715115.1 Nicotiana otophora | reverse complement strand
ATCTCCTCAGAGCCTTCCTCCGAGATAACCACTTCACATATTCGGTTTTCGTTATAATCTGGGATTCGGCTATCTCGACGTCGGCCTTATACTGAGCCAGCATATCATGGGCTTCCGAGACCTCGTTCGAAGCCATCTCCAATTTTAATTTCAGCGCAGTATACTCTTGGCCAAGAGCGTCACGCTCTGTGACGGCCGAGGCAAGTTGTGCCCGGAGTTCCTCGTTCAACCGAGATCATTTTTCGGCCTTGTCTTTCGTTACTCAGAGCCGCACTTTGGTCGACGCCAAGTCCTCTTTGGTGGAATCCCGCTCCGATGCTAGGTGATCCATTTTTCCTCTCAGCTCGTTAACTGAAGCCTTGCCACGTTCATCTTAGTCCTGAGCTGGTCAGTCAGAGTTATCTTTTCCTGGACCTGGGAAGTTGTGGCGTTTGCATTGGCATTTAGCCTCTCATTACTCTTACCTTCTCAACCAAAAGGGCATAGTCCTATTTTTCCTTCGAGGCCTCCTTGTGGGCCTTCTCTAGTTTATCCTGAAGGGTGGAGAGGTCAGCTATGTCCTTAAGGACTTCATACTTCTGCTCACAGAGAGTTTTGTACATCTTTGTTTGTCAAACTTGTTCCTTGAGCTCAAATTCGAGGTGGCTCACCTCTATCATGGATCGGTGAAAGCTTTCGTGACGAAACATCGAGGCATGAGATGTAGAGAAAGAAAATCGTTAAAAATAGTTAAGACAACGGGAACTCATTAAAATAAATAGGGACGAGGATATACTCGATTCAGCACCTGCTGGGCCTCATTGAAAAGGCTTGGCCCATCTACCTCGTTCATCTTCACTTGGTCTTCTTCGGTTACTAAGGAGCATAGATAGTTGGCCACTCCAACTGGCCCGGACAACATGCTAGTATCTGCCAGTACCGAGAACATGACCATTTTCTTTCGTTTAGGGTCCACACTTGGGGCGAGAAACTGCTTCTCGAGCTTTGAGCTCAAACTCGGCCCACTTGATCCGGTTGCACGATCCTTTTCGGGATTTCCAGGTGACCAAAGCCAGAGTAGTCCTCCAACATACCAACATCCACACCCTCAAAAAATGAGTTGATGGCATCATCCACAGCCCGGGACATTTCGGTCGGCTTCTCTTTAGTGGCCCGAGCTTCATTTAAAGTGGCCTCAATCCGGGGCGGTGACTCTTCAATGTGGATAATGGTGCCGCCTTCAGAAACGGCCCTCCTCGGGATCGGAGAGGCTTCTTGCGAAGCAGCAGCCGTATGTTCTTCTTCGGGCCCCCAAGCTAAGGAGGATTCGGCCTTACGAGCATCCTCCTTAAGGGCCAACAACTCTTGGTCGGCATTTTCTGAGTCAACCGGCTCGAGGGTGATAAATTCCATGTCCTCATCACCCTTGGAAAAATCCTTGAGCTGACGAAGAGCTTCAAAATTCAGGACCCAGGCACCGAAGTCTTTTTGGTGCTCTTCCTGACCTTGAGTACAATTCTTTTTCTTTTCTTGACCTAGGCAAGAGCTTCCGAGGAGTCGATGGACCTCTTTTTCTTCTTCATTTTTTCCTCCTTCTTTGCAGCAACTTCGGCAACGGGATGTAGAGAGGCAGAGAGTTTGGAAGACGGAGTCGAGATCACGGTATCAGTGGTTTCATGAAGTTTGGTGGTCTTGGGAAAACTTACGAAAGAAGGATTTAGTCATGTCAATGGCGGAATAAAGAACAACAAGGAAAAGACCAACTAGAAAAAAGCACTAGCCATGGGAACGAGCCTCCCACTTACCTTTGGAGAGCTTATGCCACTCATGCTCGGAGTAGGTAAGTTGCGTGCATATACCTTCGATCCACTCCCTCTAATGTGGGACCGTATTGGGCACTCGGAGGAAGCTGCACATCAGATAAGACATGTCATGAGTGGGAAAAGTGAATGCGAGAAAAAACTTTAACGACTTAAGAGGAAGTAAACTTACGATTCAAGTTCCACTTCTCAGGGAACGACATGAATTCGGGAGGAATGAAGTCCTTGGTCTTTATTCGAATGAACCTCCCCTTCCAATATCGATCCATGTACTCATCTATACAGGAGAAGGGAGCCTTCTTTGCCCAATGGGCAAGTTTGATTAACCCTCTCGAAAGATTCGGGGGCTGTAAACTCGGAGCAAGTGATTGACTGTAAATCGTGGCTCCTTCATGTTGTTCGCAAAATGGCGGAGAAGAGTCATGATCCTCCAAAAGGATGGTTGAACATGCCCAAGACAAATTTCATATCTCTTACAAAACTCGAGGACCATCGTATCAACGAGACCAAATGTGAAAGGATAAGTGTAAAAACTTAAGTACCCTTCCGCGTATATCGTGATGTCCTTGTCAGGACTCGGAATGACTATATCCTTGCCTTCCCATTTGTAGTCCTCTTGGATAGCCTTGAATGTCTCCTCGGTAATGGAGCAAACATAACTCTATGCCTCCTCACCCCGATCTCCTTGTGCGGAGACTTTCTTGACTTTGAAGCCGTTATTTGTGGAGCAACCGTCGGGGATAAAATCTATAAGGGGAGGTCCCAGGGCTACAACTGGAGGCACTACTTCGGTGGCGGTGGCCGAGGAAAAAGTCGTTGGTGCGGTGTTTTGAGGTACCGATTTTGAAGTCTTCGCCATCTCTATCTGAGAATATGGAGATTTGTAGATTTGGTATGAAGATTTGGTATGAAGATTTGAAGGTAAGGTATGAAGGTTTGAAGATGAACTATGAAGATATGAAGATATGAAGAACAAGTTATGAATATTTGAAGGATCGATGAAAGGATGAAGATATGAAAAACTCGAGGGTAACTTAAGGGAATTTGAAGTAAGAAAGTAAAAAAGTGAAAGTGAGAAACTGAAACTTTTATAGGGAAAGAGTAATGATTGCAAGACGCTTTGAATTCAGTAACTACCGGGTGTTTTTGGTTATTCAACCGACTGACGCATGTCCAAAGTCAGAGCGAAGTGGCTGATGGGACGTTTCGGTTCGTCAGCTTGCGCATGATTTACGAGAGAAGGAACCGGGATCAATTAGTCACTTCTCATCGCTCCTATAATCTACTCTCCGAGAAATGAGGGGACTATCTGTATACGGGTAAAATCAAGGATAGAGTTACCCTCGATTTTTCGTTGTGAAGTGAGGAACGACGTTACTTGTCACTGGCTCGAGTGAGACCAAAGATGCCCACAGATCGAAACCAGGAGCGGACGAATGATACATCGATTCTCAAGCATGGCCGAACCCGGAGAGAATTAGGCTCGAATGAGATGAGAAATCGAGGGTAAAGAAAAGGCGGTTAAAGAAGACAAACAGAGAGCCAAAATATTCGCCATCAGTCAGATATTGCGGCGCGGATCACACTCTGTATTGACTGCAGATCGTATTTTCGTGGGAGAAAAGGAAGGACTTGTAAAGTTAAAACTCCTCTACTATATAAAGAGGAGGATCCCTTTATTTTTTGACATTGTTTGGCACACATATCAAGGTAATAAAAATTTACTTTGGCTTGCAACAATTGTTCTAAGTGTTCTTCAATTGTTCACTCGTTTATTCGTATCCGGGCTCTATCTCGAGGGCTCAATCGAGATCAACCGTCGGCATTTAGGCTAAACACGAGGCTTAATTACTACGTCACGTTGGTTTGATCATTTTATCTCATTTCTATATAATGATTTACTGTTCTGTAAACCACGTATCCTTTAAATCGTGTACAAATTTAATTGTTATCCATTTTAAGGGGTAAACAATTTTAATACTCAAGTTAATTTAAATAATCTATAATTTGTATATCTTTTGTTTATTTTACTTTGTTCATTTGTATAATTTGTTGTCATTATTTTCCTAAAAGATAAATGAATTTTGCCTAGATTAGAATAAAAAGAATTGAGAAACTAAAAAAAATTGTCTTTGTAAAAAGAAATACATGTTGTGGGTCAGTGGCTATATGTTTATGGAAAGGTGCAAGTGCAACCAATATGGGGCACCATCCCAAAGCAAGCATCCCCGGTGGTTTAGAAAATTATAAAGGCGAGAAGCTATATTGAGGAGGCAAGGATGTGTATGGCTGATATATTATAATTGGAGCACTTCTCTATTAAGAAGCTTTATCTATAGCTGAGAGGAAAATTATTGATTTTGACTCTCTTTTTCCTAATTAATTACTTTATACTTTCTAGTCAATAATAATTTACTAAAATATATTTGACCTAACAAAAACAAGAACAACACTAACAACACCACACCCATTATAATTTCACAAGTGAGGTCTAAAGAGGACAGTGTATACGCAACCTTGCTCCTACCTTGTGCAGGCAGAGAAGATATTTCTGATAGACCCTCGGCTCAAAATAAGAATGCATAATCAATCACAACAGAATAGAGAAAGAAAAGTAGTAGTAAAAAAGTCAAAAAAATATATATAATTGACCTATTTTTAAAAATTAAATAATTATCCAAAATATTTATTGTACTTGTAATATCGTTATATTTTTTAAGAAAATAATAACTATTATTCTTAGCAACTAGTCTTAGAATACGCGTTTTGCGTGTGTATCTATATTTATTAGATAATAAACTTTTTAAAAATAACATAAATAATTATTTAAAAGAGGTGTTTGGGTTAAAAATAAAAAATTAACCAAAAAAATGCAAGTACTCGGAAATGATAAATGTTAATCATGTGATTAATCTTACATCAATTATTATTTCGGTTCATTCCAATACTTAAGCTTAGTTGTAAAATAGCGTTACTGAAATTGTATTTGATTGAAAGATAAAAGAAGTCGTCCTAATTTTATATGACAAATGTTTGTTTGTAACATTTGTATACTACGACTTGCATGAATTTTGGAGTAATATTAGTTTTCTCCTAAATGTTGGAGTATATTTTCTTATTTCAGTAAAAGGATCTAGGAAAAGTTTTAAGTATTAGGAGTTTTTATCAAATAAGCAAAGATATGATAATCAAATTTTAGTTGATTTTAAAATCCTAAATAGTAGGAGAATAATTAAATTACGAAGTGGATAGAATATAGAATAAGAATGAATTATGTGTAATAGCAATTGTCGTTGATATAGATACAACATTCATTTAAATGGAATAGTAAATGTTATTACATTATGCAATAGTTGAATTTATAGTATTTGTAATTATAAATTTTGTTTTTATTAATAATGATACATTATGTTTTTGTATCACACTTAATATTTCTTTATAGATAATATTTCTTGGTGTATGTTCTATTTTTTTGTTACTTCGACTGTTCTTTCATAATCAAAAATTCTTGTTAAAATTGATATACCCTTTGAAAGTGCAACATATAGTTGTCATGTGAGAAAACATATTGGGGCAAGTACAGTTCAATATTAGGATCATTGGACAATGTGCTTTATTTATTTGCATATGCTTTATTGATTGTAATCAAAAAGCATAATTATACTGAAACTTACTTTCTGGTGAATTTAAAAGTGTATAATATATATCTTTTGAAATATTTTGACAATTGCTCCACATATGAGAACACAAGTTAAAGGTTTATGCTTATTGTTTTGGTCGAATGTTTCTTAATGTGATTCCTATATGAGTGCTTATTGTTGAAGGAATATTTATTTTCTAATGGATGTATGCTTATTGTTTTAGTCGAATGTTTGTGAAATAGTGTCTTTTTTTACAATATATTCCACGACTTCAAGATACACAAATTTTCGAGTCTATTTCTTTCACCAATGTGGAATCTCCTATAAGTTGAATAGTAGTGTCTCAAGGTTGTACAAAGTCTATTAAAGCAACTCAACCAACCCATGAGCCTGTTAGAAAAGTAGAAGGAAATTTTAGTATCATCATTATGCATTAAGACAAGGGAATCAATGAAGACAAGTAGTTTTCGCCAAACAATGTTTCATAACTGTTTACTCGAAAAATGGATAGAGTTGAATTTTTGTGTAGTTCTAAGGGTATGTGATATAAATTGACACAAATCATAAGAGTAAATAAAAATATCGAGTATTGACTGTAAATAATGAAAAATAAGTAAAGTTGAAAAGAGGATGACTTATGGATTAAGCAAGATGAATCAATCTATGAAGCTTAAAAGGGATAATCCTTCAATATAGGAATGTATGATATCTCAGTTACAATATATGCCAAAGCTTTTCCTTTACAGAAATATAACCATGCCCTTTATAGTCGAGGGATCTTACTTTAGATATAATTAAAAATACATAGTGGGAGACCCATGATAAATCAGCTTTTCCATAATCATGCCAAGATTCTCTCCTCTAGTGCGGTTGCAACGCCTCTTGTCTATGAGTCTGATATTGACTCGAGCTCGATATTGACTCGAGCTCTCAATCTCGATTCGAGCTCGATTCTGACTCGGAGCCTTGTATTGATTTGGGGTCAGTGTTGGTCGGTCCCTACCTCATAAGCTCGGTAACTTCACTTCGCATCATAGTTCGATCTGGATTCGAGCTCGATAATGATATCGAGCTCGACATTGATCGGTCCCTAGGGCTCGAAGCTTGATGACCTGACTTCGGATCTCAACCTGATATTATGAAGATGCTCTTCGATCTAATGCATTACCATTTCGACCAGTTCGTACAAAGGACTAACCGGTTTTGACCGTATACAGATAGTCCCCTCATTTCTCGGGAAGGATGCAGCGAGAAACGACATGATTTTCCAATGATACGATTAGATATATACTGACGTTTGCATCGAGTTCGATCATGACGTGCGTGATAGCTGTCCCCGTCGGTTCAGTTTACCGAGGCATTTAATGCGTGTCAGACGATGGTCGACCATTATTGAAATTGAACCGCCATTGCTCAACCTATAAATAATCCCTTTTTTCAACTTTCAATCACTTTTACATCTCCAAACTCTAAATTTTCTAACTTCTTTCTCGCATCTTCTGGATTCATTTGTAAGTGTGTAAAATTTTCCTTATGCGTTTTCTACTGCAAAATCGTTCTTTGAAACACCATATCTTTGTTATCTCCTTCTTTAAATCCAAAAATGGTGAAAATATCAAAAACCGTCCCCCAAAAAGAAAAAGCTTCTTCTTCCCAATCTGCCGCCGACAAAATACCGGTGGATCCACGGCCTGAGAAGTGCGTTCCCGTGGCGTGTGTTCTTACCTCCGATTTTAAGGTCGACAAAGGCTTATCGGTTTCGGGCCGATGTGAGCCAGTATCGAGGTATATGTGTTCGATAACTGAGAGGCACCTCGAACAGCTAAAGAAAGATTGCAATTGGGAGAACAAAGAACTAGTAATCCCGTCTTCTGAAGAAGATGTCACCACTTATGTGAAAGGGTTTTTAAGTGTGTATACTTACCCTTTCACGTTAGGTACCCTCCCCAGTATTATTGATTTCTACTGTCAATACCAAATAACCCTAGGCCAGATCCATCCTTCTTTTTGGCGGATCGTTATTTTGATCTGTTACTTCGTGAACAAAATCGAGGGGATACCTTTCACCCTCGACCATCTCATCTGATTGTACTGCCCTCGCCTCTTTTGAGGTGGGTTAATAAAAATTCAGCGTCAGGCTACCAAGGTTCTGTTCTCGAGCATAGACGAGGACAAGGATCGAGGTTGGATGGGCAGGTTCATTCGAGTAAGGACTTCGGACCTGATTCCGACTAAAAAAATACCTTTTTCTGAGGAGTGGAACATGAAGCGTAAGTGTAATTCTGTTGTTATCTCCTACTATTTTGCCCTTTCATTTCTTTTCTCACTGATATCCCTTTTTTTGTGATGCAGCGGTTCCTGGATGCCCGGTGCAGTTCCCGATCTCAAGAACTGGATACGAGATCTAGCTTCGACCTCCACATACGCCGAGCTCTCATGGCGTGATTTGTCAAAGGGCCGATGGGAGGCCAAAAATTATGGTAAGCCCCTTTCTCGTATCTTCGGTAGTTCGAACGAGATGCTTTCTATATACTTAAATCAATTTCCCTGTATGTAGATGTGGGCAAAGATGCAGTTTTGAGGCCCTCGTCCGTCGAGGAAGAGGCTTCGACCTTTGTTCCAAAGCCGGTGAAGGATAATAAGAGAAAAGGGCCTCCGCTTCCGAAGATCCAAAACCGAAGACGAGGATGGCTCGTAAGACGGGGAAGAATACCATTTCTTTGACCATAGAATCAATTCTGCATCTAAAGGATGAAGATGAAGAAGAAGAAGAAGAATAAAATGACGGGTCGGTGCTGGTGGCCTGAATGAAGAAAACCATCGATGCCCCAAAAGAAACTAAATCTATGGTGATTTATAAAGCTCTGCCTCGAATCGAGGAGATATCGGAGGAAGGTTCGGACAGAGTCCCCGAATCATTAGAGATCGAAGATGCTTCCCACTGAAGTCAACAAATGGTGGGTCTATTAGAAGGGGCCGGACCTAAAGTTCTCCGAATTGAGGAGAACGCTCCAAGCGAGTCGCTTGGGGCAATAGTAATCGGAGACTCGCCCACTCTCCCTGCCTTTTCTGAAGGGGCGATTCGGGAAGCCCAAGCTTTGGGGGCCCTCAAAATGAACTGGTCTCATGAAGGGGAGGACCCCTTATACAATTTGTTTACTAGGGTTGAGGATGCTGCTGGCCCTAGTGATGTGTCAGGCCTTTTCTGTGAAGTGCAACAAGCTCTAAATCGGGTAAGCTCTAACTCCCTTTGTTGATACCACTTTCATGTTTGCTATTCTTTATTAACTTCTTTTCTTCTTTTTTTGAAGGCCGTAACCGTTCATCGAGAAGTGTGTTCTCGATCTCAAGTTGAGCTACATCGGTTTGAGGCCGACCTCCGTCGTGTTACGGAGGAGAGGAACTCCCTTAGACTCATTTCCGGGCAAAGGGAAGAAGAAATCAAAGGCCTTCGAGCTGAGTTGGCCAAGGCTCATCAAGACCAGACCGACCTGACTGAGCAGGTAATGGTAATATTAAGAACTCATAGGCTTGATTCAGGATTGGAGGCTAATATTACGATCTCACAGCTACAGCAGAAACTCGAGACGATCGGGCAGCTTTATGAGGAAGTTTATATAATAAGGGCGGAGGCCATGGTATGTAAAGATGGCATGGACCGTCTTACTGCAGAAAATGAAACTATTTGGGCCCAATTGTCATTGACTGCAATCCAATTTCAAGGCATGAAGGAGAAGAGCTTGGTTCAAGCGAGAAGAATAGAGGAACTCGAGGCTCGATTAGCCTCCGAACTTGCCAAGGCGAAATCTGATGCCGAGGAAGCAAAGGCTAATACAGATTCATTCATGACCGTCTATCGGGCCGATGTTGAAGCTGCTCAGGTACATGCAAGAGAGGCAACCGAGACCGCCAATACTCGAGCACATTGGGTTGCTGAACTTGCTAAATAGCGATCTCGGAGGGAGACCCTCGAGGAGATCCATGCTCGAGGTTTTGATCTCACTGAAGAGATAAAAAAGGCTAAAGAGCTCGAAGCTGATGCTGAAGCCCTGGCTTCCGATGATGATGATGATGATGATGGCAATGATGGGAGCAAGAGTGGGTCCGAGAGCGGGGAGGAGCCCGATGGAGAAGAGACTGCCCCCGTAGATAACCAAGAAACTTAGCCCTTAGTTTCCATTTTGGTTTTTTGTGCAGGGTCCTATTCAGACGTTGTAAACAATCATGTATATATATATATGAAGATCTTTTCTTTTCCCGACTTTCCTCTGTTTTATTCTCTTCCTTATGAAGATTTTGTTTCATTCATGCCTTATGAAGGTTTTCATAAGGCTTTAGGCAATTTGATTGAATTTGGACCTTGTAGCCTTTATAACCAAGTGAGCGCTTGCTCAAACTCGAAATAAGGTAGCTCGTAGGCTTAGTAGTCGAGTGAGTGATTGCTCGAACTCTAAGTAATATAGCCCGTAGGCTTAGAGATCGAGTGAGTGATTGCTCGAACTAAAAATGATGTAGCCCGTAGGCTTATTAGTCGAGTGATTCGAACTCGAAATAAGAGTATCCCGTAGGCTTAGTATTCGAGTGAGTGATTGCTCGAACTCGAAATAAAAGTAGCCCGTAGGTTTAGTAGTCGAGTGAGTGATTGCTCGAACTCGAAATAAAAGTAGCCCGTAGGTTTAGTAGTCGAGTGAATGCTTGCTCGAACTCGAAATGATGTAGCCTGTAGGCTTATTAGTCGAGTGAGTGATTGATCAAACTCGAAGTGATGTAGCCCGTAGGCTTAATGGTCGAGTGAGTGCTTGCTCGAACTTGAAGTAATGTAGCCCATAGGCTTAATGGTCGAGTGAGTGCTTGCTCGAACCCGAAATAAGAGTAGCCCATAGGCTTATTAGTTGTGTGAGTGCTTGCTCGAACTCGAAGCGATGTAGGCCGTAGGCTTATTAGTTGAGTGAGTGGTTCAAAAGGCTTAATGGTCGAGTGAATGCTTGCTCGAACTCGAAATAAAAGTAGCCCGTAGGCTTATTAGTCGAGTGAGTGATTTGAACTCGAAGTAATGTAGCCCGTAAGCTTAATGGTCGAGTGAGTGCTTGCTCGAACTCGAAATAAGAGTAGCCCGTAGGCTTAGTAGTCGAGTGAGTGATTCGAACTCGAAGTAATGTAGATCGTAGGCTTAATGGTCGAGTGAGTGCTTGCTCGATCTCAAAATAAGAGTAGCCCGTAGGCTTAGTAGTCGAGTGAGTGCTTGCTTGAACTCGAAGTAATCTAGCCCGTAGGCTTAATGGTCGAGTGAGTGCTTGCTCGAACTCGAAATAAGAGTAATCCGTAGGCTTAGTAGTTGAGTGAGTGATTTGAATTCAAAGTAATGTAACCCGTAGGCTTAATGGTCGAGTGAGTGCTTGCTCGAACTCGAAATAAGAGTAGCCCGTAGGCTTAGTAGTCGAGTGAATGATTCAAACTCGAAGTGATGTAGCCCATAGGATTAATGGTTGTGTGAGTGATTTCTCGAACTCGTTGATTTTTTGGTTGGCAGTCCCCGATTTATGGGGTAATGGCCGGCCCTTAAGCCTGTTTGCATAATAAATCTCGAAATAGAGGAATTTTTCTTGGATATAAGATATTGGTAAAGAAGAAATTTTTCTTTGTAAGTCATTATACATATGTTCATGTTTTGCGTCAGGGCTCAAGCCAACTACATGAGCATGGTTTCTTTTGACCATTTGGCTCTTACAATTTTTCCTATCGGAACCCTGTTGTTATGGAGTAACTTTCTTGCATCGAACTTGATATATTTGAGGGGTAATGCCCCCCAGTATTCGAGGTCGATTGTAAAGAGACCTCAGATAGTGTTGAATTGTTCTAAGTTAGCACGATCAGTGGTTGCCTCATTAAAAACCTTGCCGAAAAACTCATTTGGGACAAAACCGGTATAAGGAAAAAAGAGTACAATGCGTACTTTCAGACCTAGGGCTTCGTGTTGAATAATCCATCCTTGTTCCAGATCGAACACTCGCAAGGGTTAGTTTCGAAATATAAATGAACATAGGAGGGTCGTACCTTAGTAGTAGTATCGTTTTAGGTGCGACACATTCTAATTGCTTGTTGGTTGTTTGTCATTTATAATACCGAGCTTGTAAGATCCTTTACCGACGTTTTTGAGAACCTGATACGGTCCTTCCCAGTTTGGACCCAGTTTTCCTTCATTTGGATTTCGGGTACTGAGGGTGACTTTCCTTAGCACTAAGTCCCCAATTTTAAAATGGCGAAGATTGGTTCTTCGATTATAGTATTTTTTTGATCCGCTGCTTTTGGGCGGCCAATTGGACGAGAGCAGCTTCTTGTTTTTCATCCAATAATTCGAGGCTAGTATTCATTACCTCGTGATTTTGACTCTTCTATTGTATATCGAAACCTGGCACTGGGTTCCCCGATTTTGACTGGAATCAAGGCTTCGGAGCCATATACTAAGGAGAACGGGGTTATCCCCGTACTGGATTTTGATGTTATTCGCTATGCCCAAAGAACTTCGGGTAGAATTTCTCTCCATTTTCCCTTAGTGTCGTTCAACCTTTTCTTTAGGTTTGAATGATAGTCTTATTTGTCTATTTGGCCTATCTGTTCCCACTAGGGTGATACAGTATTGATATATCCTTTTTATTTTGTGGTCTTCGAGGAATTTCGTCACTTTGCTATCGATAAATTGTTTACCATTGTCACACACTATTTCAGCAGGTATCCCAAATCGACATACGATATGATCCCAGATGAAGTCTATAACCCTTTTCTCCCTTATTTTTTCGAACGCCTGTGCTTCAACCCATTTAGAGAAGTAGTCAGTCATAAATAAAATGAACTTAGCTTTATTTGGGGCCGAAGGCAGAGGGCCGACGATATCCATTCCCCATTTCATGAATGGCCATGGGGATAGGACTGAGTGAAGTTGCTCTCCGGGCCGATGGATCATCTGCAAACCTTTGACATTTGTCACATTTGCGAACAAACTCCTTTGCATCTTTGTCCATATCGATCCAATAATATCCTGCTCTGATTATTTTTTGGACTAATGAATCGGCACCGGAATGATTTCCACAAGTACCCTCGTGAATCTCACATAGGATGTAGTCGGTGTCTTCTGGACCTAAGCATTCTGCCAATGGTCCATCGAATGTCCTTCGGTATAATGTTCCATCTGCAGACAATGTGAATCGAGCCGCTTTGGTTCGTAGGGCCCTCAAATTTTTAGGGTCCGATGGGAGCTTTCCATTCTCTAAGTATTCAATATACTTATTCCTCCAATCCCAGGTTAAGCTTGTAGAATTTATCTCGGCATGACCTTCCTCGATCACGGATCTCGAGAGTTGAATGACTGTCGAGTTGATCTCATCTTCCTAGACCGATGATCCCAAATTTGCAAGTGCATTGGCCTAACTATTTTGTTCTCGAGGTACATGCTGTAAAGTCCACTCTTTGAGACGGTGCAAAGTTACCTGCAGTTTGTCCAAATACCTTTGCATTTTATCCTCTCGAACTTCGAAGGTTTTGCTTACTTGATTTACCAACAGTAAAGAGTCATACTTGGCTTCAACAACTTCTGCTCCCAAGCTTTTAGCTAGCTTAAGACCTGCAATCATGGCCTCATACTCAGCCTCATTATTAGTCAACCTAGTAGTTTTGATAGATTGCCTAATAGTGCTACCCGTAGGCGGCTTTAAAATGATGCCTAGCCCGGACCCCTTCACGTTCGAAGCCCCGTCTGTGAAAAGGGTCCATACCCCCGATGGCGTACCCGATTTCAACAAGAGTTCCTTTTCGACTTCGGGTACGAGGGTTGGCGTGAAATCGGCCACGAAGTCCGCTAAAATTTAAGACTTGATGGCCGTCCAGGGTTGATATTCGATATCGTACCCACTGAGTTCGATGGCCTATTTGGCCAATCAGCCTGATAGTTTGGGCTTGTGCAAAATATTATGAAGTGGGTAAATGGTTAATAAACATATGGGGTGATATTGAAAGTATGGTCTTAACTTTCTAGAGGCGCTTATCAGTGCAAGTGACAATTTCTCTAAGTGTGGATATCTAGTTTCTTCTTCCCCTAAGGTTCGACTTACATAATAAACGGGAAATTGCGTACCTTGCTCTTCTCGAACTAGGATACCACTTACCACGATTTTCGATACTGCCAAGTATAAGCAAAGTCTCTCGTCTGCTTTTGGAGTATGAAGCAGTGGTGGGCTCGATAGGTATCGCTTCAATTCCTCTAATGCCTGTTGGCATTTCGGGGTTCAGGCAAAATCGTTCTTCTTTTTGAGTAGAGAGAAAAATCTATTACTTTGATCTGACGACCTTAAAATGAATCGGCCTAAGGTAGAAATCCGTCCCGTTAGCCTCTGCATGGCTTTTACACTGTCCACGATAGCGATGTATTCGATGGCCTTGATTTTGTCGGGGTTGATCTCGATTCCCCGATTCGTTACCATGAAGCCGAGGAACTTTCCCAAACTGACCCTGAATGCACATTTCTCGGAGTTGAGCTTCATGTTGTATTTCCTTAAAATCTCGAATGTTTCCTGCAAATGAGCCAAATGGTCCTCTGTGCGAAGGGACTTAACTAGCATGTCATCAATATAAACTTTCATTGATTTACCTATTTGTTCCTCGAACATTTCATTTACTAGGCGTTGGTAAGTAGCTCCTACATGTTTTAGCCCGAAGGGCATCACATTATAATAATATGTTCCATAATTTGTAACAAATGAAGTCTTTTCCTAGTCTTCCGGGTTCATTTGGATTTGATTATATCCAGAATAGGTATCGATAAAAGTAAAGACCTCGTGGCCGGCCGTGGCATCGATCATGCGATCGATGTTGGGCAGCAGAAAAGAATATTTGGGGCATGCCTTGTTTAAATCCTTATAATCTACACACATTCTAAGTTTGTTCCCTTTTTAGGGACTACAACTACATTGGCTAACCATTCAGGGTATTTCACCTCCCGAATGGACCCTATTTTAAGAAGTTTAGTTACCTCGTCCTTTATGAATGAGTGCTTTACCTCAGACTGGGGTCTTCTCTTTTGCTTCACCGGTTTGAACCTAGGGTCCAGGCTTAGCCGATGCATCGTTATATCCGGTGGGATCCATGTTATGTCTAAATAGGACCAAGCAAAACAATTTATGTTATCGATAAGAAATTGAATAAGCCTTTTCCTGAGTTCGGAGGTTAATCCCGTTCCCAGGTATACCTTTTGTTCGGGAAAATGCTCGATTAGTATGACTTGCTCCAGTTCTTCAATCGTTGATTGGGTAGCGTCAGAATCATCGGGGACCACGAAGTATCAAGGGATCCTTTGATCATCATCTTCGTCAATCTTCTGATTTTCTAGTTGGGTTAAAGTTGACGTCTGTGATTGCTATTTGGCATCTTGTTCCCCTTTTGAGTCTGACCCCTTTGCTAGCAAAGGTGAGGATATCAGAATTGCTTCTTTGACGGTAAACATTTCCCTTGCGACTGGTTATTCTCCATACACTGTTTTGACTCCCTCCGATTTTGGAAATTTAAGAACCTGGTGGAGGGTCGAAGGTACGACTCTCATATTGTGGATCCATGGCCTTCCAAAAAGAGCGTTGTACCTCATGTCGCCTTTGATTATTCGGAACTTCGTTTCTTGGATGGTCCCGGCCACATTTATCGGCAGAATTATCTCGCCTTTGGTAGTTTCACATGCCATATTGAATCCATTTAGAACCAGGGTTGCGGGTACGACCTGGTCCTGTTGACCGAGCTGTTCTACAACCTTCGATCTAATAATGTTGGCCGAGCTACCTGGATCAATTAACACATGCTTAATTTTAGTTTTATTCATAAGTACGGATATTACAAGTGCATCATTGTGAGATTGCATGACTCCTTCTACATCTTCATCATTAAAGGAAAATGTTCCTATGGGTGTGTAATTCTGAGTTCGGGGTCGTTTTTCTCCCATAACCGATGTCTTAGTGCATTTAAGCACCGGCCCTTGAGGGGTATCGACGCTACCGATGATCATGTGAATGATGTGCTGTGGTTCTTCCTGTTCATTTTGTTTACCGAAATTCCTGTTTTTGAAATGATTTTTGGCCCTGTCGCTTAAAAATTCTCGAAGGTGCCCTTTATTGAATAACCGGGCTATCCCCTCTCTTAGTTGCATGCAATCTTCCGTTCTGTGGCCATGGGTGCCATGATATTCGCACATTTGATTGGGGTTCCTCTGGGCAGGATCGGTCTGTATGGGTCGAGGCCATTTAGTGTCTTTGATGCGTCCGATAGCCGACACGATGGCGGATGCATCAATGCCGAAGTTATACTCCGATAACCGTGGTGCATCCTTATGCCCGGTAGGCCTGTTGAACCCATTTCTGGTCATCAGCCCCTGAGACCCTTGACCTCAATCACTTCTTTTATTGCCTTGTCCGGGGTTACGTCTTGATTCATTGATCCTGTGGTTTCTACTATATGGTCGGTACCGGTCCCTGATCGGACCTTGTTATCGATTGGTGTCCCTTCTAGCAGCGGGTTCAGAACCCAACTGATCGTCTTCGACTCTAATTTTTGACTGGTACTGATTATGAACGTCGACCCAAGTAATAACTGGGTACTCGATCAGGTTATGCTTCAATCGTCGTGAAGCCGTCGAACTTCGTTCGTTCAAACCTTGAGTGAAAACCTGAACAACCCAATCGTATGTGACTGGTGGCAGATCCATTCATTCCATTTGAAAACGAGATACAAACTCCCTTAGCATCTCGTTATCCTTTTGTCTTACTTTGAACAGGTCCGACTTCCTGGTCTCGACCTTTATGGCCCCGGCGTGTGCTTTTACGAAGGAATCTACAAGCATAGCAAAAGAATCGATAGAATTAGATGGTAAATTATGATACCATATCACTGCTTCCTTTGACAGGGTTTCACCAAATTTCTTCAATAATACGGATTCGATTTCATCGTCCTCTAGGTCGTTCCCTTTGATGTCACATGTATAAGAGGTGACATGTTCGTCGGGGTCGGTAGTTCCATTATATTTAGGAATCTCGGGCATGCAGAATTTCTTTGGGATCGGTTTAGAAGCCGCGCTTGGGGGGAAAGGCTTTTGTACGAAATATTTGGAATTTAAGCCCTTCAATATCAGTGGTGCCCCCGGGATCTGATCAACCCTAGAGTTATATGTTTCTACCTTTTTGTCGTTTGCCTCGATCCTCCTTTCACCTGATTCTATTCGTTTGGTCAGTTCTTCAAACATCTTAGCAATTTCGGGATTAGTCCCCGACTCTTGCTCATTTGACCTTACTATAGCTGGTTCCATTCTATGGGCGATTTCTCGGACTGGGCTCCGGCCTGCTCGGTATCTGGGTTTGACTCTGTAACTGAGCTATTACTGCCTGTTGAGCTTGCAACATTTCAAAAATCATGCTCAAGCTGGCACCGTTTACTTTGACATTATGGGTATCTCGAGCTGCAGATCGAGTGCCACCATGAATGCTATTTTCAAGTTCATAATGTAGTTTTTCCTCAATGGACACATGCGAATTAACGTCTAATGGTACTTCGACTTGAGCTTCAACGACGTCGACAAGCAGCCTTTCGGTCCTGGGCGTCAAGTTGTTGTTCTCACCTTAAAGACCAACTTCGTTGTCGATAGGTAAGGCCATTTAATTGATAGCTCGTCGTTGCTAATCCGAAATCAAAGACACTTCTGGAAACAAGCGTAAAATTTCATGTTTTGTGGATTTGTATCAATAACCACTGTTATCCTTAGCCCCACGGTGGGCGCCAAATTATTTACCCGAAAAATCGATAGAGTTGAATTTATGCGTAGTTCTAAGGGTATGTGGTATAAATTGACACAAATCGTAAGAGTAAAGAGACATATCGAGTATTGACTGCAAAGAATGAAAAATAAGCAAAGTTAAAAAAGAGGATGACTTATGGATTAAGCAAGATGAATTAATCTATGAAGCTTAAAAGGGATAATTCTTCAATATAGGAATGTATGATATCTCAGTTACAATGTATGCCAAAGCTTTTCCTTTACAGAAATATAACCATGCCCTTTATAGTGGAGGGATCCTATTTTAGATATAATGAAAAATACATAGTGGGAGACCCATGATAAATAAACTTTTTCACAATTCCTGTCAAGATTCTCTTCTCTAGTGCGGTTGCAACAGCTCTTGTCTGTGAACCCGATATTGACTCGAGCTCTCAATCTTGACTCGAGCTCAATTCTGACTCGGAGCCTTGTATTGATTCGGGGTCAGTGTTGGTCGGTCCCTGCCTCATAAGCTCGATAACTTCACTTCGCATCATAGTTCGATTTGGATTCGAGCTCGATAATAATATCGAGCTCGACATTGATCGGTCCCTAGGGCTTGAAGCTTGATGACCTGACTTCGGATCTCAACCTGATATTATGAAGACGCTCTTCGATCCAATGCATTACCATTTCGACCAGTTCGTACGAAGGACTAACTGGTTTTGACCGTATACAATAACCAAGCAAGTCTCAAAAAGAAAATGATATATCTCTTAATCTATGACTACGTAGATAGGAGTAACACAAAACTAAGTTAACAAAATTAATAAAGAAATTAATTAAAGTACTATAGCAGCAAGAGCAAAGATGGTGGCTACAATTCTCAAATTGTATAAAGTGGTAATCTTTTTGAGACGGAATCAAATTGTACTATGAAGTGGTACTTTTTGAGATGGAATCAAATTGTATAATTCTCATGAAAAATCCATGTTAAAGGCAGAGTTCTAATTAATATAAGTGTATATGATGTTTAAATTCCAATTTACAAGTTTAATTATGTAACTTTCCTTGTGAAAAAAGTGCCACTCACGAAGCTAAGACCATCTCAAAAACTATTCGGGAGGTGGAGTTAGTATGTTTATTCAGGTAAAATAATTTCTAGAGAAGTCAAAGTGCTATAGTAGAATTCAAAATTTTTATGGCCTAGTACATAAATAAGAAAAAAGTAATGAATGTTAAAAGTTAGTTATAGTTACAAGTTATTCAACATAGAGTTCACTTATAAAGTCGATTAATATTTCATATTGAAGATCGAATAGATATATAGATGAAAAACTAAAACTAAGCAAAAAACATTCAAAAATTTATAAGATTTATAAAGCATACATGACCCATTATGTAACGACCCAGCCTGTCTTTTTGAGTATTTTAGTCCGATTTTTCCTATTTGATGTTTTGCATATATGTATTTGTGTTTACGCGACTTGCCGGGGTGATTGGTTTGATTTTGGGTGAGTTTGAATTGATTTGGGATACTCAGTCCCTCGGTTGAAGGCCTTAGTTGTAAGAGTTGATCGGAGTTTGACTTTTATATAAATGACTATGGAATGGTATTTTGATGATTCTAATATCTTCGTATGGTAATTTTAGACTTAGGCGTATGTCTAGATGTTGATTTGGAGGTCCGCAGCTTGTTTTGGCTTGAATTGGTGAAAGTTGGAAAGTTAAAAATTTGGAAGATTGATAGGTTTGACCCAGAGTTGACTTTATTGATATTGGGATCGGATTATGATTTTGAGAGTTGATATAGGTTTGTTGTGTCATTTGGGACTTGCATGCAAAATTTGAGGTCATTCGGAGTTATTTAGGCTTGTTCGGAGCAAGTTTTGAATTTGAAAATGTTCATTAGTTCATTTTGAATTGAGGTGCAATTCATAGTTTTGGTATTTTTTGGTGTGATTTGAGGTCTTGAGTAGGTTCGTGTTATGTTTTGGGACTTGATGGTATGCTTAACCGAGGTCCCGCGGCCTAGGGAGTGTTTCAGATTGGTTTTGGCTTGATTTGAGACTTCATTGTATTGTTGAGATCTGGTGCTTTCGCACCTGCGATGTTTGGGCCGCAGGTGCGGTGCCGCAAAAGCAACTAACTGGCCGCAGATGCAAGTTTTGTCTAGGGGAGCTGGGTTCACAGGTACGGATATGGGAGCGCAGATGCACAACCGCAGAAGCGGAATTTCTCCGCAGGTGCGGATATTGGCTAGATGAGCGGGGATCGCAGGTGCGGTTCTTTATCCGCGAAAGCGGATGCGCAGGTGCGCCTATTGTTTCGCAGAAGCAGAATTGCTGGGTCTTGAGTGGAGGCCATATCTGCAATAATTTTTCTGCAGATGCAGAGCCACAGGTGCGACTGATGGGCCGCAGAAGCGAAAAGCCTGAGCATATTATAAGCTTGGACGAGGGGTTTATTTCATTTATCACATTTTGAGTTAGAGAGCTCGGTTTTGGGTGATTTTGGAAGAAATTTTCACGATTTGGATTGGGGTAAGTATTTTTGACTCGGATTTTTCCGTTATTCATGATTTCATCTTTATTTTTATCATTTAATTAGTGATTTGAGTTGGAGAAATTGAAGATTTTTGTAAAAACTTTTCTAAAACATAAATTGAGAACTTGAAGGTCGATTTGAGGTCGGAATTGCATGATTTTGGTATGGGTGAACTCGTATCGGAATGAGTGCTCGGAATTTATGAGTTTGGTCAGATTCCGAGGTGCGAGCCTGGGGTTGACTTTTTGATTTTTATTAAAGATCGCATTTTTATTATCCGGAATTGCTTCATATGGCTTTTATTTATGATATTAAGTTATTTTTGCTAGATTCGAGCCGTTCGGAAATGGATTTATGCGGGAATGGCTTATTAGTGGATTGATATAGCTTGTTTGAGGTAAATATCTTGCCTAACTTTGTATTAGGATTGAGTTTGATTGTATTATTTGAATTATATGGAAGACGTGTACATGAGGTGACGAGTGTGTGCACGGGCTTGTATGTCACGATCTCAATTTTTCTTCGTAGGATGTCGTGATGACACCTAGACTCTAAGACTAGCTAAGCCTAACATATATGCAATATTAACTAAGAATTTATAGAAAACCTTCAATTAACTCAACCACTATCATATAAGGAAACCCCGTAACTCAACAGAACACAACTTCCCAAAATCTGGCGAATACAAGTCATAAGCTCTATAAGATGGTACTGAACATCCTTATACATCAATATCTATAAAAGGATAAGAAAATGAAATAGACTAGATAAAGGGTGACTCCGAGGCCTTTGGACGCCGGCAGGTATACCTTGAAGTCTCCGAACTGGGCTCATCTCACTGGTGCCTGGACTGGTAGGAGGTACATGGATCTACACAAAACAGATATACAAAAGCATAGCATGAGTATACTACAATGATACCTAGTAAGTGCCAAGCCTAACCTCGGTAGAGTATTGACGAGGTCATGTCAAGGTCCTACTGGAATAAATAATAAGCTAAAATGGTATATAACTATGAAATAAAGATAGCAATAGAAATGAGACAACAAAGAAATACACCGAGATTAGCTACACTGAACTAAGGCAAATAATGCATCAAGGAGAGAAAACAAGGAATGCTATGCCACGGAATAAAACAACAAAACACAAGTGAAGTAATAGAAAGGTATCAGCAAGAATCACTACTGAGGTACCGCCTCGTAGTCGCAAATCACAAAATTTTTACAATCTTTCCTTATATCATTGCGAGAGCCTTGCATTTAGTTTTGAAAATCATTTTTCCCAAAATAGCATTCCGCGTTTTAGCCCGCCTTATCACCCCGCGTGGCTTCAAGTAGTTCCCCTACTAGCAACACGCGTATCAAGCCCACCTTATCTCACCGCATGCGTTTCAACCCCAAGCCTTATACCACCGCATGCGTATCAATATCACAACATATCACAAATCGCACCTCAAGGGCCCAATATCATAAATTGCCAAAGAAATCAACAATAATAGTGTTTTCACAATAAATAGCCCATGACTTAATCACAATATGCACAAGAGTCTCACAATAACAATCGGAAGTGAATAACTCAACAAGAGTAGTACTCCACAACTTTACAACTTTGCCTCAATGTGAATCACGACCTTTATAACTCAATACCAATTTCAACAACAAGATATTCCAAAAATAACAACTTCAAGTAAAGAACTCAACAGTTAAATAATGAAAAAGGAATAGAGGAAACAATAACTTCAGCTACACATGTAAAGACAATAACAAGTAAGAGGTAAGACAAGTAAAATATGTGAATATAGACTAAAGATGATGAATATAACGTACTATGATTGCTCAATTAAAGGCATGAAAGAATCTACGTAGCTAGAACCGGTCAATTACCACATTTATCCCATGTACACACTCAATACCTTGCGTACACGACTTTCACATATCACAATTAACGCAAACCAACACCAATCCTAAGGGGTAATTTCCCCCCACAAAGTTAGGCAAAATACTTACCTCAAAACACGCTAACTAAATCTACTAGTAGGCCTTTCCCTCGATTATCCAACTCCGAACGACTCGAATCTAGCCAAAACAATTTCATATCATAAATATGAACTATAGGGAACTATAACGAACAATAAAGTTACGATCTTTAAAGAGAAATAAAAAGTCAACTCAAAGAGTCAACCCGAGCCCGCATCTCGGAACCCGACCAAAATTATAAAATCCAAATACCCGTTCGATAACGAGTCCAACCATGCAAGAATTGCTCAAATCCGACCTCAAATCGCCTTTCCAAACCCCAAAATTTAGTCTAGGAAGTTTTCACAATTTTTTCCCAAAGTTCCAAGTCAAAATACTAATTAAATAATGAAAATAACAATGGATTCATGTAATATAACCAAAACCGAGTTAGAATCTCTTACCCCGATGAATTTCTTGAAAATCTCTTGAAAACTTGCCATAAATCGAACTCTCTAGGTCCAAAAATGAATAATGAAATCGAACCCTCGAACTTAGCCCTTTTTTGCCCGGTGAATTCACATCTGCGAACCCACAGCCGCATCTGTGGCTCCGCACCTGCGGAATTTCCATTGTAGGTTTGGTTCTCACTAAGGTCTTGAGATTTCGCTTCTACGGACCACCCAAGCGCATCTGCGCCCTCGCTTCTGTGACCCATGGATCGCTTCTGTGTGCCCGCATCTGTGGAGCACTGACCGTATATGCGGTCCAAGCTGGGCAAGACCAAACTAGCTTCTACGGCTCGAAGGCCACTTCTGTGGTGCCGCACCTGCGACCCAAAGTGCGTAGGTGCGATTGCACTAGAAACAGTCCAGCTTCGACAATCACACAAGTCCAAATTTGATCCGGATTCAATCCGAATCACACCCGGGGCCCCCAGGGACCCGTCCGAATATACCACCAAGTTCCAAAATACATAACAGACCTACTCGAGACCAAAAAATACATCAAACAACATCGATTCTACGAATCGCAACCCAATTCAAGTCTATTGAAACTATGAACTTCCGAATTCCAAAACTAATGCCGACTCATACCAAAACAACTCCGATTGACTTCACATTTTGCACAAAAGTCATAATTGACATGACAGACCTATTCCAACTTCTAGAATTGAAATCTGACCTCGATATCAGTAAAGTCAACTCCCGGTCAAAATTCTCAACCTTCTAAACCTTCAACTTCCTAACTTTCGCCAATTCAAGCCGAAACGACCTACGGACCTCCAAATCAACATCCAGACATGCTCCTAGGTCCAAAATCACCATACGAAGCTATTGGAGCTGTCAAAACTCCATTCCTGAGTCGTCTACATAAAAGTCACATTACAGTCAACTCTTTCAACTTAAAGCTCCAACTTAGGGACTGTGTGTCCCATTTCACTCCAAAACTCACCCGAAACAAAAACCAAACACCCCTGGCAAGTCACATAACCATAATACAATATAGAGGAGGCAATACATAGGGGATCAGGGCTAAAATACTCAAAACGACCAACCGAGTCGTTACTTCCACCCCCTCTTAAAACAAATGTTCATCCTCAAACGAGTATGGAGACATACATGAAGTGGTGAAAAGTTGAGGATAACGACTACACATATCATGCTCGGTCTCCTAAGTCACCTCCTCGACTAGTTAACCCCTCCACTAAACCTTCACTGAAGCAATGTTCTTTGACCTCAACTTTCGGACCTGCCTATCCAAAATGGCCACTAGCTCCTCAAAATAAGACAATCCTTGTCCAACTAGGCTGAACTGAAATCCAACGCATAAGACGAATCATCGTGATACATCCGGAGCATAGAAACACGGAATACTGGATGAACTTCAGCTAGACTAGGTGGCAGTGCAAGCTTGTAGGCCACCTTTTCAATCATCTCAAGAATCTCAAAAGGCCCCATATACCTAGGGCTCAACTTGCCCTTATTCCCGAACCCCATAACACCCTTCATGGGCGAAACCCGAAGCAAGACCCGCTCTCCAACCATGAACAAAACATCATGAACCTTCCGATCGGCATAACTCTTATGTCTAGAATGGGCTATGCGAAGCCGATCTAGAATCAATTTAACCTTTTCCAAAGCATCCTGAACCAGGTCCGTACTCAATAGCCTAGCCTTGCCTGGCTTAAACCAACCCACCGAAGACCGACACTACCTCCCATACAAGGCCTCATATGGAGCCATCTGAATGCTCGACTGGTACTTGTTGTTGTAGGCAAACTCCGCAAGCGGCAAGAACTGATCCCAAGAACCCACGAACTCCATCACACAGGCACGAAGCATATCCTCCAATATCTGAATAGTGTGCTTGGACTGTCCGTTCGTCTTAGGGTGGAATGTTGTAGTCAACTCAACCCATGCGCCCAACTCACGCTGTACAACCTTCCAGAATTGCGATGTAAACTACGTACCCCGGTCAGAGATGATGGATACCTTCACGCCATGAAGTCGGACAACCTCACGAATATAGACCTGAGCCAGCTGCTCTAAAGAATAAGTAGTCAGTACTGGAATGAAATGAGCCGACTTGGTCAACCTATCCACAATCACCCATACTGCATCAAACTTCTTCTGAGTCCGTGGGAGCCTAACAACAAAATCCATGATAACCCGCTCCCATTTCCACTCGGGAATCTCTAGCCTCTGAAGAAACCCACCAGGCCGCTGATGCTCATACTTCACCTGCTGATAATTTAGGCACCAAGATACATACTCCATTATGTCTTTCTTCATTCTCCTCCACCAATAGTGCTGCCTCATGTCCTGATATATCTTAGCGACACCCGGATAAATGGAGTACCGTGAACTGTGGTCCTCCTTAAGAATCAAATCACGCAACCCATCTACATTGGGCACACATAGTTGGCCCTTCATCCGTAATACACCGTCATCCCCAATAGTAACCTCCTTGACATCGTCGTGCTGAACAGTGTCCTTGAGGACAAGCAAATGGGGATCATCATACTAACGCTCTCTGATACGATCATATAGAGAAGACCGAGAAATCACACAAGCCAAAACTCGACTCGGCTCTGAAACATCCAATCTAACAAACTGGTTGGCCAAGTCCTGAACATCCAATGCTAATGGCCTCTCCGCTGCCGATATGCTAAACTACCCAAGCTCTCCGCCTTCCGACTCAAGGCATCTGCCATTACATTAGACTTCATGGGATGATATAGAATGATGATATCATAGTCCTTAAGCAACTCTAACCATCTTCACTGACACAAGTTAAGATCCTTCTATTTGAACAGATGTTGTAGACTTAGGTGGTCGGTATAGACCTCACAAGGAACACCGTACAAATAGTGCCGCCAAATCTTCAAGGCATGAACAATAGCTGCTAACTCAAGGTCGTGGACAGAATAATTCTTCTCATGTACCTTCAACTGTCTAGATCCGTAGGCAATCACCCTACCATCTTGCATCAACACCGCGCCGAGGCCAACACGCGATACATCACAGTACACATTGTAAGACCCCGAACCCGTAGGCAAAACCAACACTGGGGCTGTAGTCAAAGCAATCTTGAGCTTTTGAAAGCTCTCCTCACACTCTCCGGTCCATCTGAACGGAGCACCCTTCTAAGTCAATCTGGTCATAGGTACAATAATAGATGAGAAACCCTCTACGAATCGACGATAATACCCTGCCAAACCAATAAAACTCCGGATCTCAGTAGCTAAAGACGGTCTGGGCCAACTCTACACTGCTCCTATCTTCTTCGGATCTACCTTGATCCCCTCACTCGACACTATATGACCCAAAAACGCCACCGAATCGAGCCAGAATTCACACTTTGAAAATTTTGCATACAACTTCTTTTATCTCAAGGTCTGAAGCACGATCCTCAGGTGCTGCTCATGATTCTCCCGGCTCCAGGAGTACACCAAGATGTCGTCAATAAACACAAGGACGAATGAGTCAAGATAAGACTGGAATACACTGTTCATCAAGTACATGAATGTTGCTGGGGCATTGGTTAACCCAAATGACATCACAAGGAACTCGTAATGATCATATTGAGTCTTGAAGGTAGTCTTCAAAATATCCGGATACCGAATCTTCAACTGATGATAGCCTCACCGTAAATCAATCTTTGAGAACACTCTGGCACCCTGTTGCTAATCAAATAGGTCATCAATGTGTGGAAATAGATACATGTTCTTCACTGTAACCTTGTTTAACTATCGATAATCAATACACATGTGCATAGATCCATCCTTCTTCTTTACAAACAAGATCGGAGCACCCCAAAGTGACACACTAAGCACACTAGGCCGAATGAAGCCTTTATCAATCAACTCTTGCAATTGCTCCTTTAAATCCTTCAACTCCACTGGGTCCATACGATATGGTGGAATAGAAATGGGTTGAGTGCCCGGCAATAAATCGATATCCCTATCGGGCGGTATGCCCGGAAGATCTGCAGGAAATATATCTGGATAGTCCCTCACTATCAGAACTGACTTAACGGTAGGAGTATCAACACTGACATCTCTCACAAAGGCTAGATATGCCTCACACCCCTTCCCAACCACCCGCTGTGCCTAAAGGAAAGACACCACCCTGCTAGGAACATAATCCAAAGTACCCCTTCCACTCCAACCGTGGTAAGCCTGGCATAGCCAATGCCACCGTCTTAGCGTGACAATCAAGAATAGCATGATAGGGCGACAACCAGTCTATGCCTAAATAATAACATCAAAATCTACCATACTGAGCAACAATAGGTCAACTCTAGTCTCAAAACCACCAAGAACAACTAAACACGATCGATACACATGGTCAACAACAATGGAATCCCTCACTGGCGTGGACACATAGATAGGAGAAGTCAAGGAATCATGGGATATACCTAAATATGGAGCAAAGTAAGATGATACATAGGAATAAGTGGAGCCTGGATCAAATAAGACTGATGCATCTCTATAACAAACCGGAAAAATACCCATGATAACTAAGTAGGATGCAACCGCCTCTATCCTAGTCGGGAGAGCATAACATTTGGCCTAGCCTCCCCTTCTACGACGTCCTCTACCTGCCCAACCTCTATCTCTAGCTGGCTGTGTAGGTGGAGTGGCAACTAGTGCGGTAATCATGACCTGAAAAGTCTGGGGACCCTGTGGAATACGTGGAGCCTGAATAGTCTATGGAGGTGCACCCCTCCTTAGTTCGAGGCAGTCCCTCACCATGTGATGAGTATCACCACACTCAAAACAAGATCTCAGAGGACATGGCTGCTGAAACTGGCTCGGGCCTGGCCGGTTGGACTGACCACTGAAAGCACCCCGTGTAGGAGGTGCACTCGACAGTAGCGGTGCCTAATGGGCAACATGAGGCATGCGAGTAGACAAAATACCACTGGAATCTTGGACTACTGAATGAATAGGGAAGCTCACATAGCCTATACCATGATGGGCTACAACTGGGCACGGGCACCACTATATGTGCCAGAATCTCGAGGCCTCTTGGCCTCCCTCTCCTATCTCTCCCAGCCCCACATACCCTCTAATATACGAGCGATCGCCACCACTTGCTAGTATGGGGTATCAGTTCTCAACTCTCAAGCCATGCTGAATCTAATACTGTGGCTGAGCCTCTTGATAAATTGACAGACTCGCTCTCTGACTGTGGAAACTAAGGCTGGTGCATGTATGGATAACTCGCCGAACCTGACAGCATACTCTGATACGGTCATAGCACCCTAGCGCAACTGCTCAAACTCTGCGTGCCATGCATCCCGAAGACTCTAGGGAACAAACTCTCTCATGAACATCTCTAAGAACTGAGCCTAGGTAAGTGAAGCTGCCTCGGCCGGGATACCCAACTCATACGCTCGCCACCACTAATAAGCTGCTCCCTTAAGCAGGAACGTAGTGAAATCAACCCCACTCAACTCCACAATACCCATAGTACGAAGGATATAATGGCACTTCTTAACAAAATTCTATGCGTCCTCTATAGCTAGGCCACTGAATGTAGGAGGGTGGTACTTCTTGTACCTCTCGAGCCTGATCTGCTCATCCTCAGATGCTGCTTCCCTAACCTCGGGTTCAATTGGAACAACTGGCTACACTGGTATGACCTCTAGGACATGGTCAACCTAGACCCACCGCTCTGGGTATGGGCGGCGGGAGTCTATGCTCCTCCCTCGGCGTGAGATGTGGCAGGAGTGAATGGAATCAACCCTGCATGAGCTAGAGTTCCAAACATGCTCAAAAGTTGGGCGAGAGTCTCCTGGAGTGCAGGGGTAGTAACAGGCATCTCATGTGCCTGCCCCCCAACTGGAGCTACTAGTGGCTCTTCTGTAGCAGCTCGGGCAGGTGCTCTGGCTGCATCATGTGCCCGTCCTCGGCCTTTGCCCTGACCCCATCCTATCACAGTTATAGTAGTGGGAGCGGGTGTCTGGTCATCAGATCTAGTTGTACGTGTCCTCACCATTTGTGAGAGAATAGAAACATAAAGATTTAGAATTTCAAAATCAACAAATTCGCACAATAAGGAATCAAAGAAGTGAAGGTTTTCCTAACAGTTCCATAGCCTCCCGAAGATAAGTATAGATTTCTCCGTATCGATCCGCATGACTTTACTAAACCTTCTTGTGACTCATAACACCTATGAACTTAGAGCTCTGATACTAACTTGTCACGACCCCAATTTCCCTTCGTACGATGTCATGGTGGCACCTAGTCTCTAAGACTAGGTTAGCCTAACATACATGCAATATTAACTGAGAATTTATAAAGAACCTTTAATTAACTCAGCCACTATCATATAAAGAAACCCCATAACTCAACAAAACACAACTTCCCAAAAGCCAGCGAATAAAAGTCACAAGCTCTATAAGATGGTACTGAACATCCCTATACATCAGTATCTATAAAAGGATAAGAAAATGAAATAGACTACATAGAGGGTGACTCCGAGGCATGCGGACGCCGGCAGGTATACCTTAAAGTCTTTGAACTTGGCTAGTCTTACTAGTGCCTGGACTGGTAGGAGGTACCTGGATCAGCACAAAAAGATGTGCAAAACCGTAGCATGAGTACACTACAATGGTACCTAGAAAGTGCCAAGCCTAACCTCGATAGAGTAGTGACGAGGTCAGATCAAGGCCCTACTGGAATAAATAATAAGCTGAACAGGTATATAACGGTGAAATAATAATAGCAATAGAAATGAGACAATAAAGAAATAATCCGAGATTAGCTACATTGAACTAAGGCAAATAATGCATCACAGAGAGAAAACAAGGAATGCTATGCCATGGAACAAAACAACAAAACACAAGTGAAGTAATAGAAAGGTATCAACAAGAATCACTATCGAGGTACCGCCTCGTAGTCGCAAATCATAAAACATTTCACAGTCTTTCCTTATATCACCGCAGGAGCCTTGCATTTAGTTTTCAAAATCATTTTTCCCAAAATAGCATCCCGCATTTTAGCCCACCTTATCACACCGCATGGCTTCAAGTAGTTCCCCTACTAGCAACACGTGTATCAAGTCCACCTTATCTCACCGCATGCATTTCAATATCACAACGTATCACAAATTGCACCTCAAGTGCCCAATATCACAACTTGCCAAAGAAATCAACAATAATGGTGTTTTCATAATAAATAACCTAACCACAATATGCACAAAAGTCTTAGAATAACAATCGAAAATGAATAACTCAACAAGAGTAGTATTCCACAACTTTACAACTTTGCCTCAATGTGAATCATGGCCTTTATAACTCAATACAAATTTTAACAACAAGATATTCCAAAAATAACAACTTTAAGTAAAGTACTCAACAGGTAAATAATGAATAAGGAATAGACGAAACAATAACTTCAACTAAACATGTAAAGACAATAACAAGTAAGAGGTAAGACAAGTAAATGATGTGAATATAGATTAAATATGATGAATATAACGTACTATGATAACTCAATTAAAGGAATGAAAGAATCTACGTAGCTAGAACCGGTCAATTACCACATTTATCCCATGTACACACTCCTCACCTTGCGTACACGACTTTCACATATCACAATTAACGCAAACCAACACCAATCCTAAGGGGTAATTCCCCCCTCCCCCCACAAAGTTAGGCAAGACACTTACCTCAAAACACGATAGCTGAATCCACTAGTAGGCCTTTCCCTCTATTATCCATCTCCGAACGACTCGAATCTAGCCAAAATAATTTTATACCATAAATATGAACTATAGGGAACTATAACGAACAATAAAGTTACGATCTTTAAAGAGAAATAAAAAGTCAACTCAAAGAGTCAAATCGAGACCGCGTCTCAGAAACGGACCAAAATTACAAAATCCGAATACCCATTCGATAACGAGTCCAACCATACAAGAATTACTCAAATCCGACCTCAAATCGCCTCTCAAAACCCCAAAATTTAGTCTTGGAAGTTTACACAATTTTCGCCCAAGTTTTCAACTCAAAACACTAATTAAATGATGCAAATAACAATGGATTCGTGTAATATAATAAAAATTGAGTTAGAATCTCTTATTCCGATGAATTGCTTGAAAATATCTTGAAATATCACCACAAACCGAGCTCTCTAGGTCCAAAAATGAATAATGAAATCGAACCCTCGAGCTTAGCCCTTTTCTACACAGTGAATTCGCATATGTGATCCCACATCCGCATCTACGAAATTTCTACCACAGGTGCGATTCTCACTAAGGTCTTGAGATTTAGCTTCTACGGACCACCCAAGCGCATCTGCACCCTTGCTTCTACGACCTATGGATTGCTTCTGTGTGCCTGCATCTGCGGTCCCAGCTGGGCAAGACAAACTCACTTTTGCGGCTCGAAGGCCGCTTCTGCGGTCCCAAAGTGCTTAGGTGCAATTGCACGAGACACAACCCAGCTTCAGCAATCACACAAGTCCAAATTTGATCCGGATTCAATCCGAATCACACCCGGGGCCCCGGGTTCGCGTCCGAATTTACCACCAAGTTTCAAAACACATAACGGACCTACCCGAGGCAAAAAATCAGATAAAACAACATCTATTCTATGAATCACAACCTAATTCAAGCTTATTGAAACTATGAACTTCCAAATTCCAAAACTATGCAGACTCATACCAAAACAACTTCGATTGGCTTTCAATTTTGCACACAAGTCATTATTGACATGACAGACATATTCCAACTTCCGGAATCAAAATCCAACCCCAGTATCAATAAAGTCAACTCCCGGTCAAACTTCTCAACCTTCCAAACCTTCAACTTCCTAACTTTCTCCAATTCAAGCCGAAACGACCTACGGACCTCCAAATCAACATCCGGACATGCTCCGAAATCCAAAATCACCATACAGAGCTATTGGAACTGTCAAAACTCCATTCCGGAGCCGTCTATACAAAAGTCAAATAACGGTCAACTCTTTCAACTTAAAGCTCCAACTTAGGGACTATATGTCCCATTTCAATCTGAAACTCACCCTAAACCAAAACCAAACACCCTCGGCAAGTCACATAACCATAATACAATATAGAGGAGGCAATAAATAGGGTATCGAGGCTAAAATACTCAAAACGACCGGCCGAGTCGTTACATTATATGTGTAAAAATTGTCTGGTTTAGAATCTTAGGTTACTTATAAGCATCTATTTGAAGTCGTTATTAATTTTTCTATATTTTATTGTCAATTTTATTCTTACATTCTTTAATTGAAGTTGTTATTACATATTCTAGTTTCATTGTCGAGGTCACTCTTATATGCATTTGTTAGTAGTTGTTGTCACATGGTATTCTTTCCATTGTTGGGTTATTCTCATGCATTTAGTCGTAGTTGCTATCTCATTCTATCTCTTTCATTGTTAAACTTATGCTATGAATTAGAATTTGAAGTTTCCATTTCATGAAAATACCTTTATTGTTGAGTTATTGAGGTTGTAGTTGTTGAGAGCCATTAACACATTTATGGTTGAAATTGTTGGTTATTGGAATACCTTTCCTTGTTGAGTTATTTCTCGTTCATTTGTTGTTATTGAGATTCTGGTACACATTATGGTCGAGTCGTGAACTACGCGTTGTGGTGACAATGGTATTATTGATTTTGGCAATATTATGGCCTATGGGCACATGTGGTGCGAGTTGATTATTGTGTTGTGATATTGATGCACATACGGCGATATAAGGATAGGGGTTGATGCACATGCGACGAGATAAGGTGGGATTTATACGCGTGTTTCTAGTAAGGGAATTACTTGAAGCCATGCGGTGTGATAAGGGTGATAAAGCGCGTGTAGCTGTTTTGGGAAAAATAGTTTTAAAAATATAAATGCAAGGCTTATGCGGCGATACAAGGAAGATTGTGATTTGTGACTTGTGAAATATGATGATTAGAAGTAGTACCTCGGTTGTGATTCTTGTTGTACTTTCAATATAGAAAAAGATTATTTATTTGAATGATTATTATCTTTCCTTCATTCGTTTTACTTATATTTTTACGATACTTGATCACTTGTTGTTCTTATCATGTGTTCACTTCTTGTTGTTATTTATTGCCTTAGTTTATGTTGTTAGCCTTATATTATTTCACTATTTTTTGTCATTTATTTCCATGCTTTCAGTTATTAGATTAAATTAATATTCTGTTCAGGTTTCTATGTCTAGCATGTGTCTTGACCTGGCCTCGTCACTACTCTAATGAGGTTAGGCTTGATACTTACTGGGTACCATTGTCGTGTACTCATGCTACGCTTCTGCACATTTTTATGTAGATCCAGGTACTTATGCTCGTGTTAGATGTCAGTGAGTTGACCCAGAGATTTCGGAAACTTCAAGGTATACCTTCTTGACGTTCTCAAGCCTCAGAGTCACCTTCTACTATTTACCTTCATATCGAAACAATATTGTATTAGAGATTCTTAGTATATATCTATAAAGCTTATGACTCAGTTCCACCGGTTTTGGGGATAATGTGACTGTTGTATCGTTTTGGTTTCATTATGATAGTTATCAATTTGATTTATCATCTTAGTTGTTAATTGTGTTAAATTATCAATGAATGTTACGCTTACCTAGTCTTAGAGAATAGGTCCCATCACGACATTCTAAGGTGCAAATTTGGGGTCGTGATAAGTTAATATCAGAGCTCTAGTTTCGTAGGTGCTACGAGTCATAGAAAGGTTTAATAGTGTCTTGCGGATCGGTACAGAGACGTCTGTACTTATCTTCGAGAGGCTACAAAAATATTAGGAAAATTCCACTTCTTTGATTCCTTATCGTGCGAATTTATTGATTTTAAAATTTGAGCATTTGTCTTTCTATTTTCTCACAGATGGTGAGGACATGCACTGCTGGATCAGATGATCAGACACTCTCGCCCCCTACTAGAGTCACGAGAGGCAGGGGACGAGGTAGAGGTTGAGGAGGGGCACGTGCTGCAACCAAAGATCCTGCCCGAGCAACGGCTGAGGAGCCACTAGTAGATCTAGTTGGGGGATAGGCACCTGAGATGCCTGCTGCTACCCCTGGACTCCAGGAGACTTTAGCATATTTCCTGAGCATGTTCGGCACTTTGGCGCAGACGAGATTGATCCCTGTTGCACCAGCCACATGTCAGGTTGGGGAGGAGCTCAGACTCCCATGTCACATATCCAGGGTAGCGAGTCCATGTTGATCAGGTCCCGGGAGTTATGCCAGCACAACCTCATATTCCGGTTCAGCCTGAGATCAGGCCAGAGGCATCTAAGGAGGAGCAGAGGAGACTTGAGAGGTTCTTGAAGTATGACCCTCCTACTTATAGTGGCGCAGTTACTGATGATGCGTAGGGTTTTCTAGACAAGTGACACTGTATTCTCTGCACCATGGGTATTGTGGAGGTGAGCGGAGTTGCCTTTACTACATTTTAGCTATTAGGAGCAGCATATAGGCGGTGACATGCTTAAAAAGAGGGCAGGCCAGCTAATGCAGCCCCACTCACTTGGGCTTAGTTTTCAGATACGTTTTTAGAGAGTTTATTCCCTAGACCTTTCGGGATGCATGGCGCACAGAGTTCAAGCAGCTGCGATAGGGGACTATGATAGTGTTAGAGTATGCTATCAGATTTAGTGAGTTATCCTGACATGCACCTGCCTTGGTTTCTAGAATCAGAGAGCGAGTCCGTTGATTTATCGAGGGGCTTAGTTATAGTCTTAGATTCATCATGGCTCGAGAGTTGGAGACAAATACTCCATTTCAACAGGTTGTAGAGATCTCTCAGATAATGGAGCATATGCGGGGTCAAGAGAGGGAGGATAGGGAGGCTAATAGGCCTTGAGATTTTGGAGGATATAGCGATGCCCGAGCTCCAGTTTCACCTCGTCATGGAAGAGGTTATGTGAGTCGACCAATTTATTCAACACTTCCATCCACTAGTAGTGCTCCAACTATTCTGACGTCTTAGATCACCCATTATGCACAACCACTTTTCGATGCAGCTTCTACATAGGGTGCCTTAAGAGGTAAGTCTAGCCAACCAAGTCAGGTTCAATTTTAGCATCCACGCCCGCCGAGAGGTTGTTTCGAGTGTGGAGATACTAGGCATATGATGAGGGACTATCCTAGACTTAGGAGAGGTGCACCTTGATAGACTCAACAGGCTCCACAGATTCCACAGGGTCCACAGGGTCACAACTGTAGTTGTTGCTCCAGTTGTCACTCCACCTGAACCACAACCTAGAGGTGGAGGCTAGGTGGGTAACGGTCGCCCTAGAGGGGGAAGCCAGGCTCGTGTCTATGATGTTTTGGGTAGGATGGATGTTGTTTCATCAGATGTTGTCATCACATGTATTGTTCCGGTCTGTCATAGGGATGCATCAGGTTTTTATCCTAGTTCCACTTATTCGTGTGTGTCATCTTACTTTGCTCCATATTTAGTGATTCTTTGAGTATTCCTGTATATGTGTCCACGCATGTGGGCGATTCTATTATTGTAGACCGTGTTTATTGGTTGTGTTTGGTCACTATCGGTGGTTATGAGACTAGTGTCGACCTTATGCTACTCAGTATGGTGTACTTTGATGTGATCTTGGGCATGGATTGGTTGTTATCCTATCATGCTATTCTAGATTGTCACGCCAAGACCATGACATTAGCTATGCCAGGGTTGTCGCGGTTAGACTGGAGGGGTGCATTGGATTATATTCCTAGCAGGGTGGTGTCCTTTCTAAAGGCACAACGAATGGCTGAGAAGGGGTGTGAAGCATATCTAGCCTTTGAGGGATGTTAGTTCTGATACTGCTACAGTTGAGTCAGTTCCAGTCGTGAGAGATTTCCCTGATGTGTTTCCACCAGACCTACATAGCATGTCGTCTAATAGGGATATAGATTTTGGTATTGATTTAGTGCAGGGCACTTAGCCTCTTTGTATTCCACCATATCATATGGCACCAGTGGAGTTGAATGAGTTAAAGGAACAACTTCAGAAGTTGCTTGATAAGGGTTCATCTGACCGAGTGTCTTACCTTGGGATGCTCCAGTTCTATTTGTGAAGAATAAAGACAGCTCCATGAGAATATGTATTGATTACAGGCAGCTGAACAAGGTTACAATTAAGAACAAGTACCCCCTATCGTGTATTGATGATATGTTCGACCATCTTCAAGGTGCTCGGGTATTTTTGAAGATTGATTTAAGGTTAGGGTACCATAAGTTGAAGATTCGGGATTCAAATATTCCGAAGACTGCTTTCAGGACTTGCTATGGTCACTATGAGTTTTTGGTGATGTCATTTGGGTCGACCAATGCCCCAACAACATTTATGCACTTGATGAACATTGTATTCCATCCATATCTTGACTTTTTCATCATCATGTTCATTGATGACATATTGGTGTATTCTCGTAGCCAGGAGGATCATGAGAAGCACTTGAGGATCGTGCTCCAAACCTTGATGGAGAAGAAGTTATATGCAAAATTTTCCAAGTATGAGTTCTGGCTTGATTTAGTGGTGATTTTTGCTCATGTAGTGTCTAGTGAGGGGATTAAGGTGGATCCGAAGAAGGTGGAAGCAGTTCAAAGTTGGCCCAGACCTTCTTCTGCTACATAGATCCGGAGTTTTCTAGGCTTGGCTGGTTATTATTGCCAATTTGTAAAAGGGTTTTCATCCATCACAACTTCTTTGACCAGATTGACTCAGAAGGGTGCCCCATTTAGGTGGTCTGATGAGTGTGAGCAGAGCTTTCAGACTCCTAAGACTGCCTTGACCACATCTTCAGTTCTAGTTTTGCCTTCAACATCAGGTTCATATACATTTTTTATGATGCTTCGCGGATTGGCATTAGGTATGTCTTGATGCAAGGGGGTAGGGTGATCGCTAATGCTTCGTGTTAGTTGAAGCCCCCATGAGAAGAACTACCCAGTACATGATTTAGATTTGGTATCCATTGTTCACGCATTGACGATTTGGAGGAACTATCTTTACGGCATGTCTTGTGAGGTATTCACAGATCATCGGAGTCTTCAACACTTGTTTAAGCAAAAGGATCTGAACTTAAGGTAGCAGAGGTGGTTATAGCTATTAAAGGACTATGATATCACCATTCTATATCATCTCGGGAAGGCCAATATGGTGGCCGATGCCTTGAGTAGAAAGGCTGAGAGTATGGGTAGCCTTGCATATATTCCAGTTGGAGAGAGACCGTTAGCATTGGATGTTCAGGCTTTGGCCAATCGGTTTGTGAGGTTTGATGTTTCGGAGCCTAGCCCGGTTCTTTCTTGCATGGTTTCTCGGTCTTCTTTGTATGAGCGCATCAAGGTGTGTCTATATGATGACCCCCATTTTCTTGTCCTTAAGGACATGGTGTAGCACGGTGATGCTAAGGAGGTTTCTATTGGAGATGATGGGGTGTTGAAGATGCAAGGCCAGATTTGTGTTCCAAATATGGATGGATTACGTGAGTTAATACTTAAGGAGGCCCACAGTTCACGACATTCCATTCATCTGGGTGCCGCGAAGATGTACCAGGATTTGAGGCAGCACTACTGGTGGAGAAGAATGAAGAAAACTATAGTAGAGTATGTGGCTTGATGTTTGAACTGTCAGCAGGTGAAGTACGATCATCATAGACCGGGCGGTTTGCTTCAGAGACTTGATATTCCAGAGTGGAAGTGGGAGCGTATCACCATGGATTTCATTGTTGGACTCCGACAGACTTGAAGAAATTTGACGTAGTGTGGGTTAGTGTGGATAGACTGACCAAGTCTACACACTTCATTTAGGTTGTGACTACCTACTCTTTAGAGCAGCTGGCTCAGATCTATATCTGTGAGATTGCTCGTCTGCAGGGTGTGCTGATGTCTATTATCTTAGATTGAGGCACATCATTCACATTGCATTTTTGGAGAGCTGTGCAGCGTGAGTTAGGCACGCAGGTCGAGCTGAGCATGGCATTTCAGCCCAAACAGACGGGCAGTTTGAGCGCTCCATTCAGATCTTAGAGGATATGCTACATGCCTGTGTTATAGATTTTGGGGGTTCATGGGATCAAATCCTGCCCCTTGCAGAGTTCGCCAACAATAACAACTACCAATCGAGTATTCAGATGGCTCCTTATAAAGCCTTATATAGGAGGCAATTTCGTTCTCCAATTAGTTGGTTTGAGTCGGGGGAGGCTAGGTTGTTGGGCACTGATTTGGTCCTAGATGCTTTGGAGAAAGGCAAGTTGATTCAGGATCGACTTCGTACAACATAGTCTAGGCAGAAGACTTATGCTGATTGGAAGGCTCATGATGTGGCATTCATGATAGGAGAGAGAGAGATCTACTCAGAGTTTCACCCATGAAGGGCGTGATGAGGTTTGGGAAGAAGGTCAAGTTGAGCCCTAGGTATATTGGTCCTTTTGAGATCTTTGATAGAGTTGGTGAGGTGACCTACAGACTTGCATTGCCACCCAGCTTATCGGAAGTTCACCCAATGTTCCATGTTTCTATGCTCCCAAAGTATCATGGTGATCCGTCACATGTATTAGATTTTAGCTCAGTCCAATTGGACAAGAATTTGACTTATGTTGATTAGCTGGTGGCTATATTGGACAGGCATCTCCGGAAGTTGAGGTCAAAGAACATTGCTTCAGTGAAGGTTCAATGGAGAGGTCAACCAGTCTTGGAGGCGACTTGGGAGACCGAGCATGATATGCGTAGCCGTTATCCTCACCTTTTCGGCACTTCAGGTATGTCTCTATACTAGTTCGAGGATAGACATTTATTTAATGAGGGAAAGAATGTAACGACACGGCCGATCATTTTACGTATTTTAGCCCTGTTTCCCTATTTGATGTTTTGCAAATGTGTATTTGTGGTTACATAACTTGACGAAGTGATTGGTTTGAATTTGGCTGAGTTTGGATTTGATTTGGGACACTTAGTCCCTTGGTTGAAGGACCTAGTTGTAAGAATTGACCGGAGTTTGATTTTTGTATAGATGACTCTGGAATAGTATTTCTATGGTTCCAATAGCTTTGTATGGTTATTTTGGACTTAGGCATATGTCCGGATGTTGATTTGGAGGTTCATAACTTATTTTGGCTAGAATTGGCTAAAATTATAAAGTTGAAGGTTTAGAAGGTTGATAGGTTTGATCGAGACTTGACTTTATTGATATCGGGCTCGGATTGTGATTTCGGAAGTTGGTATAGGTCCGTTGTGTCATTTGGGACTTGCATGTAAAATTTGAGGTCATTCAGATTTGTTTAGGCTTGTTTGGCGCAAGTTTTGAATTTAGAAATGTTCATTAGTTCATTGACTTGAATTTGAGGTGCGATTCATAGTTTTGATGTTGTTTGGTGTGATTTGAGTCCTCGAGTAGGTTCATGTTATGTTATGGGACTTGATGGTATGTTTTGACGGGGTCCCAGGGGCTTCAGGAATGTTTCAGACTGGGTTTGGATTGATTTGAGACTTGGCTGTATTGCTGAGTCTGTTGAGATCTGATGCTTTCGCACTTGTGATGTTTGGGCCGCAGAAATGGCTGACTAGCCGCAGATGCAAGTTTTGAATAGGGGAGCTGGGCCCGCAGGTGTGGACATGGCAGCACAGATGCACAACTACAAAAGCGGAATTTCTCCATAGGTGTAGATATTGGCTAGACGAGCGGGGATCGCAGATGCAGTTCTTTGTCCGCAGAAGCGGACGCGTAGGTGCGTTTTTTGTTCTGCAGAAGCAGAATTGCTGGGTCTTGAGTGGAGGCCGCATCTGCGATGATTTTTCTGTAGATGTGACTGCTGGGCCGCCGAAGCGAAAAGCCTGGGCAGATTATAAGCTCGGACGAGAGTTTTATTTCATTTATCACATTTTGAGTTAGAAAGCTCGATTTTGTCCCGACTGCAATTTCCCACCTTAGGATGTCGTGATGGCACCTAGTCTCTAAGACTAGGTAAGCCTAACATGCATTGAGAAATAACATAAATAATAACTTAAATATAAAATTAAAACTGTCAAACAATCATAGTAGAACCCAAACGGTAAACTGTCAAAAACTCCCCAAAACCTGGTGGAACCGAGTCATAAGCTCTACAACGAGTGCATTAAAATTCTCAAAAGACAATACTGTTTTGAACAAGAAATAAACAGTAGAACATTTAAGAGTAGAAGGTGACTTCGAAGCCTGCAAACATCGAGCAGGTGTACCTTGAAATCTCCGAAAATAGCTAATCAATCACTGACGTCCATCACGGACAGATGTACCTGGATCTGCACTAAAATATGCAGAAGCTTAGTATGAGTACACCATAACGGTACCCGGTAAGTATTAAGCCTAACCTCGATAGAGTAGTGACGAGGCCAGGTCAATACACCTACTAGGATGAGAAAACTGAACAAATAACAACATCGTATAATAATGGAAAGCGAGGAAGTAATGACATATAAGCATTTCAATAATGCAAGCTAACAACAAAAATTTAAGCGGTAAAGGAAAAAAGAAGTGAACACATAATGAGAACAAGTACTCAAATACAGACAAAATATAAGTAAACCAATGAAGAAATCAACAAGAACTGCTCAACCAACAAGCCTTTTTAACATGGAATATAGAACAAGAATCACAATCGAGATACCACGCCTCATATCCATATTTCACAATTTCAATCACAATATTTCCTTATATCACTACGTGAGCGTTGCATTTATTTTTTAAAAATATTTTCTGAAAATAGCTACATGAGTTTTAGCCCCCTTATCTCACAGTGTGGCTTCAAGTAATTCCCTTACTAGCAACACGCGTATAAATTCTCATCTTATCTCACTGCATGCATATCAACCCCTATCCTTATACCACCGCATGCGTATCAATAACACAACATAATAATCAACTGCACCACACGTGCCCATGTCATGCCCCGATGTAAGGACCTGTTAAAAAAAAAAGAATTTCAAACCAAAAACTCGGGGTTTCGTGGTGCCAAGATAGATTCCTGCATTATTATAGTAGCTCGCCGCGGTTTAGACTTTTTAGATTGAATGGTACCCCACGGACTTAGAGGAAAATGTTTCACAGAAGAACACATTTCTGCGGCTCATTATGCAGCCGCATAACCACTTTGCGGACCGCATAATGGCCGCAGAGTGAAGCAGAAAATTGGCCAATTTTGAGGCCAGTTATGCTGCCCAATTGTGCGATCGCATAATCGCTTTGTGGGCCGCATACTGATCACATATCTACCTTGAACTTTTGCAAAGAGGAGTTCTGCGGTGCATTATGCGACTACAAAATAGGTTGCGGACCGCATACTGGTCGTATACACAGTCCGAAGATTCTAGCCCCTGAGGACTACTTCTGCGGTCACTTTGCGGACCGCATAACCATTATGCGGTCGCATATGCGATCGTAGACCTGTGTCGGGGCACCTATTTTCTTAATTTAAAACCCGAACCCCATTTCGTTAAATCACCCCTTTTGACCAGTTTGAGCCCATTTTCTGATATTTTCTAGAGTGAGAGAGGGGGAGTTCTTGTCATGCCCCAAAACCGTGGAGCATGACCGGCGCTCAACCGAGTGAACCCTACTGAGCAAGCCTGTTAGATTTCTTCTACCCAAACTCATTCATGAATAAAGAGAATATATGTTTTCCTTTATTAAACAATAAAGTGGTCGTGTCTGCAATTATCAATTTCTTACCTTAAGTTTCACCATTTCTAAAGTCTCAAATGGACAAGTAATACAACCACAACATAGCATAGTTTGTCTTTTCTAGTACCAATACACAACCCACACTATGTCTACGGAGCCTATATAGATAAAGAAGAGTACAATGATAATGCCGGTAACAATGCCCCGGCTATACCTCAACCATAATACATAAAGAACAAAAGATACATGATCCCGGGATGAAGTGGGGCTCACCAAGTCAGCTGGGAAGAAGGTGTACTGCTATCACTGATCAATGTCTCCTATTGTGGAACCATCTGCATCCATTTATAGATGCAGCGCCCCCGATAAAAGGGACGTTAGTACCGTCGAATAGTACTAGTATGAAAACTAAACACCAATTTAAGAATTTAGAAATACAAGATAATTATGATGAACCAGTGCGGCAATAGAATAATATAGATAACCGTCTCAACCATAGGAAGCTTATTGAAAGCTATCAACAACATTTATAGGATTTAAGATGAGATCCTCTATAACCATCTTCACACAAAGCGGCCC
>AWOL01S0044605.1:0-25703 GCA_000715115.1 Nicotiana otophora | reverse complement strand
CAATGTATGCGAGTGGAGGTGTATCACAATCACAATCTCTACACAACTTGGCATAATACCTTCCACATAAATCACGACTAGAAATTATAACATGTGGATACGAAATCCATAGTTTGGGACACATCCTCAATTTATAATGCAATATGATAAGATCATTTGAAATACGAATTGAACATATATCTTCATCACAAAACTTATCGGAATACTCGATTTATAATCAACATCTTAGAACTTACAAGGATAATGAGAATTCCAACTCTTAAAGAAGAGTTTAGCCAACATACCTCAATTGAGCTTCCTTAAACTCTAAAACGTTTCAGAATTCTTACTATTTTAGAAATATAACAAATTGAACCACAATTAGGAAGATGATTATGGTTCTAGCTCATTTGAACATTTTATCAAACACTAGGTGTGCATTAAGGTTTCAAGGCCCTTTTTATGGAGGATTCCATCATCCCACAACCCAATCTTTACCATTTTTAGCTCAACAATCTTCCTACATCCTTTGATAACATATGCATGTAAGATAACCAATCCTCTTGCCCAGAAATTATCTTGCTTATTATCCATTTCTCCACAAAATTTGAAATTGAGGGTTAGGGTGAAGACCTAGTGAGTTTCCCTTCTTAATCTTCCAAAACTTGGGCAAAAATTGAAGGACAAATATTGGAGTACACCTTCTCACTCTAGGGCACCCTCTCTTACTCTAAAATGTCAGATAATAGCTGAAAAATGACCCAAAGAGTGTATTTAACGAAGTAGGGCCGGGTTTTAAGAACCCAAAAATGGAGCTCCGGAACAAGGTATGCGATCGCATAACCGATATGCAGACCGCATATTGGTCGCATAGTTGGTTACAAAATAGCCAAAAGAACTCTCTGTGTATGCGGTCACTATGCGATCCACATAATCGTTATGCGATCACATAATGCACCGCATAACAGTTATGCGGTCGCATAGTCAACTGCATAATTGCTTCCAATTGGTTATGCAGTCGCATAATTGGTCATGAAATGGTTATGCAGTCGCATAATTGGCCGCGAAATCGACATAAAAAATGCCCCAGAAAACTGCCTCACTCTGCGACCATTTTGCGGTCTGCATAGTGGTTCTGCGACCGCATAACGGGACGCAGAAATGCCTACTTCTGCTCAACATTTTCCTCCAACTCCCCAGGCACTGTTCAATCATAAAAGTCCAAACCTCCCTTCGTAATAGTCTAAGGATGAACATGCGACCAAAGTACGACCCGCAAAACAATTATGCGGTCGCATAATTGGCTGCAAAATTGACATAAAAACTGCCATAGAAAATGGCCTCACTATGCGACCATTCTGCGGTTTGCATAGTGGTTCTGCGACCGCAGAACGGGCCTCAAAAATGCCTACTTCTTCCCAACAGTTTCCTTCAACTCCCCAAGCACTGTTCAATCACAAAAGTCCGAACCTCCCTTCGCAAAAATCTAAGGATGTCTATGCGACCAAAGTGCAGCCCGCGAAATAGTTATGCAGTCACATAATAGGCCACGAAATTGACATAAAAAATTCCCCAGAAAACTGCATCACTCTGCGACCATTCTGCGGTCCGCAGAGTGGTTCTGCGGCCGCAGAAATGCCTACTTCTGCCCAACATTTTCCTTCAACTCCCCAGGCACTGTTCAATCCAAAAGGTCCGAACCTCCCTTCGCAAAAGTCTAAGGATGTCTATGCGACCAAAGTGCAGCCCGCGAAATAGTTATGCAGTCACATAATAGGCCACGAAATTGACATAAAAAATTCCCCAGAAAACTGCATCACTCTGCGACCATTCTGCGGTCCGCAGAGTGGTTCTGCGGCCGCAGAAATGCCTACTTCTGCCCAACATTTTCCTTCAACTCCCCAGGCACTGTTCAATCCAAAAGGTCCGAACCTCCCTTCGCAAAAGTCTAAGGATGACTATGCGGCCAAAGTGCAGCCCGTAAAACGGTTATGCTGTTGCTTAATTGGCCGCGAAATCGACATAAAAAATGCCCGAGAAAACTGCCTCACTCTACGACCATTATGCGGTCCGCAGAGTGATTCTACGGTCGCATAATGGACCGCAGAAATGCACTTTTCCGCCAAAATATTTTCTTTACTTTCCGGTGCATTGTTCAACCTAAAACGTCCGACACTATGAGACATTATTTTCTTTTCAAAATAACCGGGCTTACCACTTAAGTACTTTGAAATTTTTCCGGGGTGTTACATTCTCCCCCGCTTAGGTTCATTCGTCCTCGAATGAGGGTAAAAATCCGTCATTAGTATCTTATGTAACTTAGTTTGTTTTATAACACAAACTAGCAGCCCCAAGTTTGACTAACTCCCTAAATTTCCAAAAATCTCGCCAGAATTGCCCTTGTAATTAGGCCTATCCACCTGTCAGAGAGCCCCAGAAACACATCCTAACAGCATATACATAATCCAACAACGTAACATAATACAAACCAACACCAACTGTGGCCTCACAAACAATTATATTACCAGAACGGAATACCCTTAACACCAAATGTACAAGTCATACATATTTCATAGGAATATCCCTTAGCATTCTCACAAGGCACAACTCATAATTACATGGTTATTCAAATAAATAAGGATACTTTTTCTTTATTTCTTTTTCGGCCTCCCAAGTAACCTCTTCAACCTATTGCTTTTGCCATAGCACTTTCACGGATGCATTTTCTTTGTTTCTCAACTTTCGGACTTGCTGATCAATAACAGAAACTGGAATCTCTTCATAAGTCAATTCTTCATTTACCTCAATAGTCTCAACCGGAACAATGACTGTCGGGTCTCCAACTACTTTCTTTAACATAGACATATGAAACACCCGGGTGTACTAATGACATCTCAGGTGGTAGCTCAAGCTTGTATGCTACCTCACCGATCCTCTGAATGATTTTGTATGGTTCGATATACCTCGGACTCAATTTCCTTTTCTTACCAAATCGCATTACACCCTTCATGGGGGAAACTTTTAAAAATACCCAATCATCTTCTTTGAATTCCAAATCTCTACGACGAACATCCGAATAGGATTTCTGACGACTCTGAGCAGTCTTCAACCGCTCCTTAATGATTTTAACGTTTTCCATAGCCTGATGCACGAGGTCTGGCCCTATCAACTCTACTTCCCAAATTTCGAACCACCCAATGGGAGATCTACATATCCTATATATAAAGCCTCGAATGGTGCCATTTGAATGCTAGCATGATAACTATTGTTATATGCAAATTCTATGAGTGGTAAATGATCATCCCAGCTGCCTTTGAAGTCCATAACACAAGTGCGCAACATATCCTCAAGCGTCTGAATAGTCCGCTCTGCCTGCCCGTCAGTCTGCGGGTGAAAGGCTGGACTACGATTCACTTGAGTACCCAAACCTTGCTGAAATTTCTTCCAAAACTTAGCAGTGAATTGTAACCCCCGATAATAAATGATGGAAACTGGGGTGCCATACAACTTGACTACTTTTTTGTTATACAACTGAGCATACTGCTCCATTGTGTCGGTAGACTTTACCGGCAAAAAGTGTGCTGATTTTGTGAGTCGATCCATAATCACCCAAATTGAGTCCAACTTTGTGTAGAGAGCGCGGTGATCCTACCACAAAGTCCATATTAATCATTTCCCATTTCCATATTGGAATTTCTATGTTCTGTGCCAAACCACTAGGGCTTTGGTGTTTGGCCTTCACTTGCTGACAGTTCGGACATCTTGCTATAAAGTCCGCACGTTCCTCTTCATATTATTCTACTAATAGACTTCCTTAAGATCATGATACATTTTTGTAGAACCTGTGTGCACAGAATACCTAGAAGTGTGAGCTTCAGTCAAAATTCTTTCACGGAGACAATCCACATTTGGAACACATAGTCGCCCTTGGTACCTTAGTGTACCATCATCCATGCCAAGAGAAAAGTCCATGGTCTTATGTTTATGAATCCCTTCTTTAAATTGCACCAACAATAGATCGTTGTATTGCTTCTCTTTAACTTCCACAACAAGCGATGATTCAGCCCTATTTTGCACAATTACCCCTCCTTCACTAGAGTCCGTAAGATGAGCTCCCAAACTAGCCAATCGGTGAACTTCCTTGGCTAATGGCCTCTGATATGCCTCCAAGGGAGCCAAACTACCCATAGATTTTCGGCTAAGAGCATCAACCACAACATTGACCTTTCCCGGATGATATAGAATATCGATGTCATAGTCTTTGAGTAACTCAAGCCATCTTCTCTGCCTCAGATTCAATTCCTTCTGCTTGAAAATATATTGAAGGCTCTTATGGTCCGTGAATATATCAACATGGATCCCATATAAATAATGACGCCAAATTTTTAATGCAAATACCACTGCCGCAAGTTCTAAATCATGTGTTGGATATTTCTTTTCATGATTCTTTAGTTGCCTAGAAGCATAAACTATCACCTTCCCATGTTGCATTAATTCACACCCAAGCCCGATTCTTGAAGCATCATAATATACCATAAATCCATCTATACCCTCTGGTAGAGTCAACACCGGCGTCGTAGTCAGTCTTGCTTTCAATTCCTGGAAACTCTTTTCACAAGCATCTGACCATTGGAACTTAATTGCCTTCCGCGTCAATTTAGTCAATGGAGAGGCAAGAGTAGAAAACCCCTCCACAAACTTTCTATAATATCCAGCTAAGCCTAAGAAACTGCGAATCTCTGTTAGAGTTATAGGCCTCGGCCAATTCTTCACCGCTGAAATTTTCTAAGGATCCAAAATTCACACTTTGAAAACTTTGCATATAACTGGTGCTGATGCAGGGTTTGCAGAACTACTCTGAGATGATCGGCGTGGTCTTCTCGACTTCGTGAATATACAAGAATATCGTCAATAAACACTATCACAAAGAGTCTAGGAATGGCTTGAAAACTCGATTCATAAGAACCATGAAGGCTGCTGGGGCATTTGCTAGCCCAAAAGACATCACCAGAAATTCAAAATGCCCATACCGGGTTCTAAAAGCTGTTTCTGAAATATCCCGCTCCCTGATCTTCAATTGGTGATACCCGAATCTTAAATCAATATTGGAGAAGTACCTGGCACCTTGCAATTGATCAAACAAGTCATCTATCCTCGGCAGTTGGTACTTATTCTTGATTGTGACCTTATTAAGTTGCCGATAGTCAATACACATTCTCAGTGACCCATCTTTCTTTCTTACAAAAAGGACCGGTGCGCCCCAAGGTGACACACTCGGCCGGATAAAATCCTTTTCTAACAAATCTCTCAATTGTTCCTTTAGCTCCTTCAATTCTACTGGTGCCATTCTGTAGGGTGGAATAGATATATGATGTGTGTTTGGCATCACATCAATCCCAAAATCAATCTCCCTGTCTGGTGAGATCCCAGGGAGTTCATCTGGAACGACTCCTGGAAATTCATTCACAACAGGCACAGACTCAAGTGTAGGTGCCTCAGCATCGGTGTTCGTAACCCGGACAAAATGGTAAATACATCCCTTGTTTATCATCTTTGTGGCCTTAAGGTCGGAAATAAACCTACCCTTTGGCACTACACATCACCCTTCCACTCAATAACTGGCTCATTTGGAAATTCGAACCTAACAGTCCTGGTTCGACAATCAATCTTGGAAAAACAAGAATAAAGCCAATCCATCCCCATTATCACATCAAAATCAACCATTCTCAGTTTAATAAGATCGGCCACGGTGCCCCGATCGCGCAACATGACAACACAATCCCTATAAACCCGTGCGACCAAAATAGACTCACCAACCAGAGTAGATACAGAGAACGGCTCATGAAGCTGTTCTGGTTCTATCCCAAATCCCATAGCAACATAAGGAGTAATATATGACAAAGTGGAACCGAGATCAATAAGAGCATATACATCATGCGATTGGACAGTTAATATACCTCTGACAACATATGGAGAAGCCTCCGATTCCCGACGTCTCCGCATAGCATAAAATCTGCTGGGTCCTCCCAAATTTTGTGCACCACCTCTAGCTGCACCACACCCTGCGGGTACTGGGGTGCCTCGAGCTGGAGGTGCTGTGGATGTAGTAGCTGTAGAATTAACTGGCTGTGTCGCGCCTCTGCCTATATTTCGGCCGGACGAGTGGCAATCTCTCTGAATGTGACCCCGTAAACCACACCCATAGCATACTGGTAGGTCCATGAAACATGACCCAAAGTGCATCCTCCCATACTTAGGGCATGGAAGCCTCCGTTGCTAAAATTGTTTGTCAGGCCGACCCTGCTGGTGGGGTCCCCTGTTGCCTTAACTGGGTCCAGATGACTATGCACCCATCAAAGACTGGGCGAATGATTGGGATGGTCCTGATGACCCTCCCCTGAATTCCGACCTACCACCACCACCACCGGAAGAACCACCAAAGTTGCCCGCAGACCGGGCCTTACTGCTACTCTGATGCTCAATTCTGTTCTTCAATTTGCGGGTCCCTGTGGCTTGAGCAAATACCACCATCTTACCATAGTTCATATCTGAATTTAAGGCAGTTGTAAAGGCCTCATTTATAACCAAGAAGCTAAGGCCCTGTACAAACTGGCGCACTCTAACCTCCATAGTGGGCAACATGTGAATAGCATACTTGGACAGGCACACAAACTCCATATGGTACTCCCACACATTCATACTACCCTGCTTCAGGCTTTCAAACTCAGCGGCAAGAGCTGCCTTAGTTTAGGTAGGAAAGAAATGATCCATAAAGGCATCTGTGAACTCACCCCACCTTGCCGAAGGGCTTCCCTCCTCACGGGATTCCTCCCACAACTCAAACCAAGAATAGGCCACCCCTTTCAGGCGGTAAGAGGCCAACTCTACTCCTTCCGTCTCTGTAGCATGCATAACCCGGAGAGTTTTGAGCATCTCATTAATGAAGTCCTGGGGATCCTCCTCGGGATCAATACCCATAAACACTGGAGGATCTAACTGAAGAAACTTGTTCAACCTGGAACTAGCGGATTCTCCTGGATGACTGGAAGGAGTAGGCCCAACACTCGATCTCTGGGCATGAGAAGCCACTATCTGTGTCAACATTTGTATGGATCCCCTAATATCAATATCAGACACACCAGAATCGGAAGCTGGAGCTGGAGGTGGAACTGGAATATCAGTTGGAGGAACCGTTGCAACTTCTGTAGGGGTAAGGAAAGGTACGACGTGATCAGTTGTAGTAGAGTCAGCCAGTGTAGTAGCTGGAGAAATATTCTCACTCCTCGGGTGTTCACCCGCATCATCAATTATAGGATTAACTGTCACTCCTGGGGTGACATTGGCTCTTTGGCCAGTTCTTGCCTTCTTCTTAGGTGCCATGTACTGAAAATTAGAGCAACGCATGAGTTAAAGGTGGAACAATCTTACAACCAGCTTTATCGCACGATCAAGAACATGAAAGAAGGGTATTATTCCTAAATGCCCAAGTAGCATCCTAATTATAGATCTGGTCGACAACACACCGATAATAAGGACTCTACTAGACACGGCTCCGAGACATCCTAAGACACTTTAAAACCTTAAGCTCTGATACCACGTTTGTCACGCCCCAAAACTGTGGAGCGCGACCGACGCTCAACCGAGTGAACCCGACCGAACAAGCCTGTTAGATTTCTTCTACCCAAACTCATTCCTGAATAAAGAGAATATATATTTTCCTTAATTAAACAATAAAGTGGTCGTGTCTGCAATTACCAATTTCTTACTATAAGTTTTACCATTTTTAAAGTCTCAAATGGACAAGTAATATAACTATAACATAGCACAGTTTATCTTTCCCAGTACCAATACACAACCCACACTATGTCTACGGAGCCTCTATAGATAAAAAAGAGTGCAGTGATAATGCCGGCAACAAGGCCCCGGCTATACCTCAACCATAATACATAAAGAACAAAAGATACATGACCCCGAGATGAAGTGGGGCTCACCAAGTCAGCTGGGAAGAAGGTGTACTACTATCACTGATCAATGTCTCCTGCTGTGGAACCACCTGCATCCATTTAAAGATGCAACGCCCCCGGCAAAAGAGACGTTAGTACCGTCAAATAGTACTAGTATGAAAACTAAACACCAATTTAAGAATTTAGAAATACAAGATAATTATGATGAACCAGTGCGGCAATAGAATAATATAGATAACCATCTCAACCATAGCAAGCTTATTAAAAGCTATCAACAACATTTATAGGATTTAAGATGAGATCCTCTATAACCATCTTCACACAAAGTGGCCCCGCCGCCTCACCCGATGTATGCAGGTGGAGGTGCACGTATAATACTACAACTCTAATCAAGCGGCCCTACCGCCTCACCTCAATGTATGCGGGTGGATGTATAACCACAGTACCAAGAAACTACACAAAGCGGCTATGCCGCCTCACCCCAATGTATGCGGGTGGAAATGCATCAACGAACCAATACCAACACAAAGCGGCTATGCCGCCTCACCCCAATGTATGTGGGTGGTGGTGCCATAATGATACCAAAATCATACACAAAGCGGTCGTACAGCCTCACCCCAATATAAGCGGGTGGAGGTGTAGTCCCACAATATCATAATCCCTACACAAAGCGGTCATGCTGCCTCATCCAATGTACGTGGGTGGAGGTGTATCACAATCACAATCTCTACACAACTTGGCATAATACCTTTCACATAAATCACGGCTATAAATTATAACATGTGGATACGTAATCCATAGTTTGGGACATATCCTCAATTTATAATGCAATATGATAAGAGCATTTGAAATATGAATTGAACATATATCTTCATCACCAAACTTATTGGAATACTCGATTTATAATTAACATCTCGGAACTTACAAGGATAATGAGAATTCCAACTCTTAAAGAAGAGTTTAGCCAACATACCTCAATTGAGCTTCCTTAAACTCTAAAACATTCCGGAATTCTTAGCAACTTCAATCTATTTTAGAAATATAACAAATTGAACCACAATTAGGAAGATAATTATGGTTCTAGCTCATTTGAGCATTTTATCAAACACTAGGTGTGCATTAAGGTTTCAAGGCCCTTTTATGGAGGATTCCATCATCCCACAACCCAATCTTTATCATTTTTAGCTCAACAATCTTCCTACATCCTTTGATAACACATGCATGTAAGATAACCAATCCTCTTGCCCAGAAATTATCTTGCTTATTATCCATTTCTACACAAAATTCGAAATTGAGGGTTAGGGTGTAGAATCTTACCTCTAGGATGAAGACCTAGTGAGTTTCCCTTCTTAATCTTCCAAAACTTGGGCAAGAATTAAAGGACAAATATTGGAGAACATCTTCTCACTCTAGGGAACCCTCTCTCACTCTAAAATGTCAGATAATAGCTGAAAAATGACCCAAAGAGTGTATTTAACGAAGTAGGGTCGGGTTTTAAAAACCCAAAATGGAGCTCCGGAACAAGGAATGCGATCGCATAACCGATATGCGGTCCGCATATCGGTCGCATAGTTGGTTACAAAATAGCCAAAAGAACTGTTTGTGTATTCAGTCACTATGCGGTCCGCATAACCATTATGCGGTCGCATAATACACCGCATAACAGTTATGCGGTCGCATAGTCGACCGCATAATTCCTTCCAATTGGCCTAATTAACTGCCTCACTCTACGGCCATTATGCGGTCCGTAGAGTGATTCTGCCGTCGCATAATGGACCGCAGAAATGCACTTTTTCGCAAAATATATTTCTTTACTTTCCGGTGCATTGTTCAACCCAAAAAGTTCGAGCTGCGGCGAGCTTTTCTACAATCCTCAAACACGTAATAGTCCGACACCATGAAACATTATTTTCTTTGTAAAATTTACTAGGCTTACCACTTAAGTACTTCGAAATGTTTCCGGGTGTTATAGTTCTAGAGGGAGGGCCTAATGTTCATCAAATTGATCTCCAATCATCACTTAAAGCTTTGGAATATTCAAGTAGGGCACCAAATTCTTCTTCCTAAAAGGTAAGACTTCATCACCCCAACACTTAATTCCAAACATACCTATAATGGGGTACTAGTGTGATACTTCATGGGGATGGGGGTGATTACATTGCATGCATGTAAGATAAAAGGGTGTAGGGAGAATGTAAGCTAAGAATAGAGATGAATGGGTTATGAAAGATGAAACCTCCCATGAAAAGAACCTTGAAACCTTAATACACACTTAGTATTTGATTAAATGTTCAAGTGGGCTAAAACCATGGATGTCTTCCTAATTTTGGTTCAACTTGTTATATTGCTAAAAATAGATTGAGGTTGCTAAGAGTTCCGGATAATTGTAAAGTCAAAGAAACTCGATTGAGGTATGTATGGCTAACTCTCTTCTTCTTAGAATCAAACTCCTGGTGTCCGAATAATTGGTGTAAGTTCCAACTTGATCATACTAGAATTGGTTGCCTTAGTGTGTTGGGTTGAAAGATTCATGCTCCCTAATTGTTCTAGATGTTTACCATGCTATTTGAGAACGTAATTATGATTTTCCAAGCTCCTTCCCCTATGTGTGCAATGCCTTATGTGATGGTACTTATCGACATGAATGATGATGTTATTTGAACGAATAAAAAAGGGAAAGACTTGAATTGTAAAATGTGCCCAAGTGCCAAGAACTACTTAACAAATGAGGCTGTTTGTTCCATGTAATGAAAGATGGTAAAGAAATGTGAATTGAGTGAACAATTGAAAGAGGTTATGTCTCAAGTGAGATGGCTTAGCCGATCGGGCCGATATCGGATGCCATGCTGTACACATGGTGGAATTGTGAGTTGTGGCACTTAGCATTAAAGATTATTAACCTAAAAAGACGGAAAGATTAACTCGAAAAGTATATGATCCTTACTTGGTGTTTCTTTGTATTTTGTGAATCACTTTTTGATTATTATGACTGTCTTCTCTTTGTTTCACTGTGCATTCTACTAAGATTGGTGTTTGCCCTTACATACTAGTACTATTCGACAGTACTAACATCCTTTTTGCTGGGGATGCTACATCTTTGAATGGATTTAGGTGGTTCCATCGCAGATAGCATCGATCGCAGATAGTGGTGCTCTCTTTCTCACCTCACAACAGTCTTGGTGAGCCCCATTTCTTCCAGGGGTCATGTAGTTCTTCTTTTGTATACGTTTTCACATTTTGAGGTATAGCCGGGTCCTTGTTGCCGGCATTGTCATGTTGGTTTTTTTTCCTTTAGAGGCTCCGTAGACGTTTATGTGGGTCATGTATGGATGTCGGGGTGGTCATTGGATCAAGTTGTATTTTAAAACTCTTTTCCACTAAAGTGTAAACCGTATGTGCTTTTGGAAACTTAACTATGACATAATGTATATAAAGAAAAATGAACTAGCAATGTTTATATATTTATATAACTGATCTCTCCCCTGTTTAACAAATGGTGATGCGTTTCTTTTTTGGATTATGAATGAGTCGGGTAGGAAAGGTTTAATAGGCTTGCTCGACCGGGTTCACTCGGTTGAGCGCCGGTTGCGCTCCCTGAGGTTGGGGCGTGACACTCGACCTCAGTGAGCGCTACCGGTGCTCAACTGAGATACCCCGGTCAAGCAAGCCAACTAGATGCTATCTACTCGACCTTACGAATAAAGTGAAGATGTATTCCATTAATTAGACAAATGAGAAGATTACATGAACAATACAAATTTCATTACCATTAGAACTTCATTCTATAGTTCCTAAAATATTACATTACGCATTCATAATTTAGAAGTGGAAATATGTGATGCAAATACAATAGTTTTATTTTAACATTCCCAAACAAAGATATAACCCACACTATGTCTACAGAGCCTCTAGTAGATACAAAAGAGTAGTATGATGGTGTCGACAACAAGATCCCGACTATACCTCAAAACACTATACATAAGGTACAAAATGTACAAGAAACCGAAATGGAGTGGGGCTCACCAAGTCAGTTGAGAAGAAGGTGTACTGCTATCACTGATCGATGTCGCCTGTTGTGGAACCACCTGCATCCATTAAAAGATGCAGCACCCCCGGAAAAAGGTATGTTAGTACATATGGAATAGTACTAGTATGTAAACCTAAACACCCTCTCAATAGAACGAGTAACAGTACAATGAGAAAGAAACATGGAATGAATGAGAGCCTCAAACAATATCAAAATGTTAAGTTAAAAGAAAGGTAAATTTCAATTAAATTCCAATATTTTAAGTTGGGAGATCTTTAGTACCGATATACCACCGTTTTATTAGCACGGAGTCCGATCACGGCCCGATCGGCTAAGCCATCTCACCCAAAGACATCTAATCACAACACCACCACGTGCGCGACATGGCGTCCGATATCAACCCGATCGGCTAAGCCGTCTCACAATAATGCCGTATGGGTCGACATCACATCACATCCCGCTAGCAATCGTCTCATCCCAATTAAGGGGAATAATCTCAACACATCAATTTCATCCTATTTAAGGGGAATAATATCAACACATCAATACAGGATCTTACCCCTCAATCACTCCTACACCGGCATATGTAGTTTCGGGGTTAGGTTATTTCAACCTATCCTTCCTCGGTGACTAAACGATACTTCCAAAATATTTGTTACAGAAAGGAGTTACAGTTCATTTCATAATCTTTCACATGCCTTTGCATATCATTGGCACTAGTGGCCACAAGTGTAATTTCATTCTTGGCACGTCAGTCGTATCTCATATTTCATACTCACTCCTTTCACTTTCAAGCATCACATGGGTTATCAACAATAAGGGCATCTATAATCAATACTTTAAGTTCATATATGATCAATAAGAGTCTTAAGCACATTGAGTCCTTTTTCCACAATTAGGCCCAATAACTTGCAATTGAAATAGGATTTTAAATCATAGCACCTTTGATACATTGGTCATACTGGGTTACATTTTTGGAGGAGATCATGATATGATAGGAACAATTTTAACACATTTTGAATACATACATCTTGCAACACAACACTTATTTAGAGAAATCAAAATTATCAGGAAGGACTCGGAATATGAGAAATAAGAACTTGAGCCAATCATGGTTGCAACTTCCGAGGACATCATGGAATTTGATTCTACAAGATGAGTTTAGCCAACATACCTCGCTTGAGCTTTCATTAATTTACTACTTCTCACGCCCCGACCTCGGGGAGAGCAACCGGCGCTCAATCGAGATAACCCGACTGAACAAGCCTATATAATACCTTCTATCCTAACTCACTCATGAATAAAGAGAGGATCTATTTCATTAATTAGACAATGAGGAGGATCATGTGAACAACACCAATTCATTATCATTAGTTACATCATTTATAAGTTTCAAAATACATACACTTATATAGTTTGAAGTGGAACATGTGGTATAATACAAACATTACTAGTTTGACTTTCCCAACACCAACCTACAACCCACACCATGTCTACGGAGCCTCTAATAGATACAAAAGAGTACGATGATAAGGCCGGCAACAAGGCCCCGACTATACCTCAATATATAATACATAAGGAACAAAAGACACACGACCCCGAAATAAAGTGGGGCTCACCAAGTCAGCTGGGAAGAGGGTGTACCGCTATTACTGATCAAAGCCGCCTGCTATGGAACCACATACATCCATTAAAGATGCGGCGTCCCGACAAAAGAGACGTTAGTACATATGGAATAATACTAGTATGAATGACTAAACGCCCTCTCAATAGATAGCGCAATAAAGCAAGGAAGAATAATTATAGATTTAATGGGATCCTCAAACAACATCAAGACATCAAGTTAGGAGCAAGATAAGTTTTCAAGTAAATTTTCATATTTTAGGTTGGGAGATCTTTAGCACCGATATACCACCGTGATTTAGTACGGAGTCCAATCATAGCCCGATCGTCTAGGCCGTCTCACCCAAATACATCAACCACAATCACAATCATTGTCACAACCTCAATCATTATCTCAATCACAATCAATCACCACCATGTATGCGACATGGCATCCGATCTCGACCTGAACGGCTAAGCCGTATCACCACAATGCCATATGAATTGACATCATCCTTTGCTAGCAATAATCTCATCCCATTTAAATAGAATAATATCATCACATCAATCTCATACCAAATAAGGGGAATAATCACAATACACACCTACACCGGCACGTGTAGGTTCGGGGTTAGGTCACTTCAACCTACCCTTCCTCGGTGACTATCGATACTCCCAAATGTTTATTATACAAAGGACTTTAAGCTCATTTCATAGTCTTTTACTCATCTTTTCATTTTATTGGCACTAGTGGCCACAAAAGTAATATCATTCTTGGCACGTCGGCCGTATTTCATATTTCATGTTCACCCCATTCACTTTCAAACGTCATCATGGATTATAATAACAAAGCATCTCTAATTATGGCTTTTAGTACACATATGAGAAAATAAGAGTCTTAGGCACATTGAGCTTTCTTTCACAATTTGGCATAATAGCTAGCAATTAAGACATAATTAAATTCATAATATTTCGACACATGGTCACATTTGATTACAATCTCGAAGGATAACACAATATGATAAGAGAATTCGTAATACATTTTGAACATATATCTTTCGACAAAGAGTTTATTTGGAATAGTCAAGTTTATAAGGATTAACTCGGAACTTGAGACATAAGAGCTTGAGCCAATCATAATTACAACTTACGAGGACATCATGGATTTGATTCTACAAGAGGAGTTTAGTCAACATACCTCGCTTTGAGATTCCTTAAGTACTACAATGATCCGGAAATCTTAGCAGCCTCAATCTATTTTGAGACATAACCAAATTGAGCACAAATTAGGAAGGCATTCGTGGTTTCAGCTTATTTGAGCATCTTATCAAACACTAGGTGGGCATTATGTTTTCAAGGTCCTCCTACTGTGGATTCCTTCATCCCACAACCAAATATCTACACTTTTGAGCTCAACAACCTTCCCACAACTTTGTTAGTACATGCATGTATAGATAACACCACCATACCTAATAATCACACTCCCCATTACCCATCTTCTACTCCAAACTCGAAATTGAAGACTAGGGTATGGAACCTTACCTCTTGGATGAAGATCCTGTGAGTTTTCCTTGTGAATTATCCAAGTCTTGAGCAACGATTGATGAACAAGTAGCATAGGAGTCTCCTTCTCACTCTAGTCCACTTTACTCTCTCTAAAATATCAGTTAGGACCAGCCAAAATAAACCCCAAGTTGTTTCTTTTTTTATAAAAATGGGATCGGGTGAAGTTTTCCAAACTTAAGCTCTACTAAGCCGGGTTTGCGGTCGCAGACTGGACAACAAAACAAGTATGTGGCCCGAAAAGGGGACCGCAGAAAAGGCCCCAAAAACTGGGCAGGTCTGGACAGATCTGCGACAGATCTGCGGCCCGCAGATAAGTTCTTAGGCACTTTGAGCTTTCTTCCATAATTTGGCATAATAGCTAGCAATTGAGACATAATTGAATTGATAATATTTCGACAAATGGTCACATTTGATTACAATCTCGAAGGATAACACAATATGATAAGAGCATTCAGAATATATTTTGAACATATATCTTTCGACACAGAGTTTATTCGAAATAGTCAAATTTATAAGGATTAACTCGGAACATGAGACATAAGAGCTTGAGCCAATCATAATTACAATTTATGAGGACATCATGGATTCAATTCTACAAGAGGTGTTTAGTCAACATACCTCGCTTTGAGCTTCCTTAAGTACTATAATGATCTGAAAATCCTAGCAACCTCAATCTATTTTGAGACATAACAGAATTGAGAACAAATTAGGAATACATTCGTGGTTTCAGCTCATTTGAGCATCTTATCAATCACTAGGCGGGCATTATGTTTTCAAGGTCCTCCTACGGTGGATTCCTTCATCCCACAACCAAATATCTACCCTTTTAAGCTCTACAACCTTCCCAGAACTTTGTTAGTACATGCATGCATAGATAACACCACCATACCTAAGAATCACACTCCCCATTACCCATCTTCTATCCCAAACTCGAAATTGAAGACTAGGGTATGGAACCTTACCTCTTGGATGAAGATATTGTGATTTTTCCTTGTGAATTACCTAAGTCTTGAGTAAATATTAATGAACAATTAGCTTACGAGTCTCGCTCTCACTCTAGACCACTTTCCACTCTCTAAAATATCAGTTAGGACCGACCAAATAAACCCCAAGTTGTTTTTTTTTATAAAAATAGGATCAGGTAAAGTTTTCCAAACTTAAGCTCTATAAGCTGGGTTTGAGGTCCCAGACCGGACCGCAAAACATGTATGCGGTCAGCAAAGGGGACCATAGAAAAGGCCCCAAAAACTGGGCAGGGCTGGACAGGTTTGAGATAGATCTGCGGCCCGAAGATAAGTTCTTAGGCACTTTGAGCTTTCTTTCATAATTTGGCATAATAGCTAGCAATTTAGACATAATTGAATTCATAATATTTCGACAAATGGTCACATTTGATTAAAATCTCAAAGGATAACATGATATGATAAGAGCATTCAGAATATATTTTGAACATATATCTTTAGACATAGAGTTTATTCGAAATAGTCAAATTTATAAGGAATAACTCGGAACATGAGACATAAGAGCTTGAGCCAATCATAATTAGAACTTATGAGGACATCATGGATTCGATTCTACAAGAGGAGTTTAGCCAACATACCTCGCTTTGAGCTTCCTTAAGTACTACAATGATCTGTAAATCCTAGAAACCTCAATCTATTTTGAGACATAACAAAATTGAGCGTAAATTAGGAAGACATTCGTGGTTTCAGCTTATTTGAGCATCTTATCAAACACTAGGTGGACATTATGTTTTCAAGGTCCTCATATGGTGGATTCCTTCATCCCACAACCAAATATCTACCCTTTTGAGCTCAACAACCTTCCCACAACTTTGTTAGTACATGCATGTATAGATAACACCACCATACCTAAGAATCACACTCCCCATTATCCATCTTCTACCCCAAACTCGAAATTGAAGAATAGGCTATGGAACCTTACCTCTTGGATGAAGATCTTGTGAGTTTGCCTTGTGAATTATCCAAGTTTTGAGAAAAGATTGATGAAAAATTAGCTTAGGAGTCTCCCTCTCACTCTAGACCACTTTCCTCTCTCTAACATATCAGTTAGGACCAGCCAAATAAACCCCAAGTTATTGTTTTTTATAAAAATGGGATCGGGTGAAGTTTTCCAAACTTAAGCTATACTAAGTCGGGTTTGCGGTGACAGACAATCAGATATCGGGCCCGCAAAGGGGACTGCAGAAAGGGTCCCAAAAATTGGGCAGGGCTGGACAGGTTTGCGACAAATATGCGGCCCACAAATAAGTTCTTAGGCACTTTGAGCTTTCTTCCATAATTTGGCATAATAGCTAGCAATTGAGACATAATTTAATTCATAATATTTCGATAAATGGTCACATTTGATTACAATCTCGAAGGATAACACGATATGATAAGAGCATTCGGAATATATTTTGAACATATATCTTTCGACAAAGAGTTTATTCGGAATAGTCAAATTTATAAGGAATAACTCAGAACATGAGACATAAGAGCTTGAGCCAATCATAATTACAACTTACGAGGCAGGGTGGACAGGTATGCGATAGATCTCCGGCCTGCAGATAAGTTCTATGGTCGCATAATGGACTGCAAGACCTCTTTCTGATGTTTTCTTATGCTGGATCTGCGATGGATTGTGCATCCCACAAAATGGTGATGCGGACGCATAATGGTCCTTAAAATTAGCTCAAGTTCTCCTTCACTCCTCGACTGATCTGCGGCCCATAAAGTGGTTCTGCGGTCGCATAGTGGACGACAAAAATGCCATGGTCTTCAAAATGATTCTTTCAATTCCCCGACATACTGTACAATCCACAAAGTGTTTACCGCGGCGATCAAGCTCCCCACGATGAATTTCTACAACCCTCAATCACATTACTCAACCTTGGCGCCACGAAACTCCGGGTTCTAGGTGAAATTTTACGGGGCCTCACACTACTACATTCCAAAAATCATAGCAACTTTAATCTATTAAAGAGACGACAAAATCGAACCATAATTAGGAAGAAGTTCATGGGTTCAACTCATTTAAGCATTTCACCAAACACTATGTGTGCAAATTTAGTTGCAAGGTTCTTCTACAAGGTCTCCTTCACCCCACAACCAATCCAATACCAAGAGCTTACTCATATTAGTTAGATGACCTCCCCACCATCTTTATTGGTACATGCATGCACAAGAACAACTCCCATTCCTAAGAATCACACTTCCAATTACCCAGCTTCTGCCCCAAACTCGAAATAGAAGGCTAGGGCTAGAATCTTACCTCTTAGTAGATAACTTTTTGCAAGTTCTCCTTGTGAATTCTCCAAGGCTTGAGCAAGGATTTATGAACAAAGTGCTTGGGGATTCTCCTCTCTCTTTAGAGCACTCCACTGTCACTAAACATCAGCTGGAACCTTCCAAAATAACCCTCAAGGTCATTTTATAAAAATGGGATCGGGTAAAACTTTCCCAAACTTTACAAAACTGGGCCCGCGATTGTAGATCGGACCGCAAAACGAATATACGGTACTCAATAGGCTTGATCAAGTCTGAGGCTGTTCTGCGACCCGCAGAATAGTTATGCGGTCGCATAACGCGCCGCAGAATCTCCCTCCAGAATTTTCTCATGCTAGTTCTGCGATGGATGTACGGCTCGCGAAATGATTATGCGGTCGCATAGTTGACAGCAAAACAACCTCCAAAAATGGGTCATGTTTTTATCCACTCCACGGCAGATCTGCGGTCCGCGGAGTAGTTCTGCGGTCACATAATGGACCACAGCAGCGCCATGTTCTGCAACAGTTCTTCCTCCAATTCCCCAACGCATTATACAACCTAAAAAGTCCGTACCGCGGCGAGCCAGCTTGCCGTGAAGAATTTATACAATTCTCAAATATAATAGCCTACCTCGGCACCACGAAACCCTGGGTTATAGGTATAATTTTACGGGGTCTTACATCCTCCCCCACTTAGGATCATTCATCCTTTAATGAGGGTCAAAATTCGCCATCAGCATCCAATGTGACTAAACTATTACTTCATACACCAGCAGTTCCAAATTTTGACTAACTCCCTAAATTATTTTACTAGAGTCTCCCATGTAATTGGGCCTATCCACCTGTTAGAGAATCCCAGAAATCAGTCCTAACAGCATAACCATAACACAACAATATAACACAACATGGAAACAACATAGACCACTACGTCATAAACATTATATTACCAAAAAGGACCATCCTTAACATAAACTGTACAAGAGAAACATAATTCATAGAAAGTAGGTTCTTAACATTTTTAGAGAACACAACTACATGATTATTCAAACAAATGAGGATACTTCTTCTTTATCTCCTCTTCGGCCTCCCAGGTGGCCTCTTCAACCTGTTGGTTTCTCCATAGCACTTTCACAGAGGCAATCTCCTTATTTCTCTGCTTTCGAACCTGGCTATCAAGAATGGCAATCGGAATATCCTCATAAGTCAATTCTTCTTTAACCTCAATAGTCTCAACCAAAACAATGAGTCCCGGGTCTCCGACTACCTTCTTCAACATAGATACATAAAACACCGGGTGCACTAAGGACATCTCTGGTGGTAGCTCATGCCTATAAGCCACCTGACCAATCCACTGAATGATTTTGTACGACTCGATATACCTGCGGTCTCAATTTCCCTTTCTTCCCAAATCACCTTATACCATTCACGGGGGAAACCTTCAAGAATACCCAATCATCCTCTTTGAACTCCAAATCCTTGCGACGCATATCCAAATAGGACCTCTGACAACTCTGAGCAGTTTTCAACCGTTCCTTAATGACCTTAACCTTCTCCATAGCCTGATGCACGAGGTCCGGCCCTATAAACTCTGCTTCCCCAACCTCAAACCACCCAATGAGAGATCTACGTCTCCTACCATATAGAGCCTCGAATGGTTCCATCTGAATGCTAGCATGATAACTGTTGTTGTAGGCATATTCTATAAGCGGTTAATGATCATCCCAACTACCCTTTAAGTTAAGAACACAAGAGTGCAACATATCCTCGACCGTCTGGATAGTACACTTTGCCTACTTGTCGGTCTGTGGATGGAAGGCTGTACTAGTATTCACCTGAGTACCCAAACCTTGCTGAAATTTCTTCCAAAAATTAGTTGTGAACTGTGCCCCTCGATATGCGATAATAGAAATCGGAGTGCCATGCAACCTGACTATTTCTTTGATATACAATTGAGCATACTGTTCTGCTATGTCGGTATCCTTAACAGGTAAGAAGTGTGCTGATTTCATGAATCGATCCACAATCACCCAAATCGATTCAAACTTATGAGGCATGCTGGGAAGTCCTACCACAAAGTCCATATTGGTCATCTCCCACTTCTACATTGGAACTTCTATGTTCTGTGCCTTTGGTTTTGGCCTTCACTTGCTGACAATTTGGACATCTTACCACAAATTCCGCTACATTCCTCTTCATATCATTCCACCAACAAACCTCCTTAAGATCATGGTACATCTTTGTAGAGCCTGGGTGCACGAAATACCAGGAATGGTGAGCCTCGGTCATGATTCTTTCCCGGAGACCATCTACATTTGGAACACATAATCGCCCTTGGTACCTTAGTGTGCAATCATCTAGGCCAATAGAAAAAGCCATGGTCTTATGTTTATTAATCCCCTCCTTCCATTGTACCAAAAACGGATCGTCGTATTGCTTCTCCTAGACTTTCACAACAAGCGATGATTCAGCCCTATTTTGCACAATCACCCCTCCTTCACTAGATTCCGCAAGACGAACTCTCAAACTAGCTAACAGGTGAACTTCCTTGGCCAACAACCTGTGATATGCCTCAAAGTGAGCCAAACTACCCATATATTTCTAGCTAAGAGCATCCGCCACAACATTACCCTTCCCCGGATGATATAGAATATCAATATCGTAGTCTTTGAGCAACTCAAGTCATCTTCTGTGCCTCAGATTCAATTCCTTCTATTTGAAAATATATTGAAGGCTCTTATGGTCCGTGAATATATCCACATGGACCCCATACAAATAATGACACCAAATCTTAAGTGCAAACACCATCGCCGTGAGTTCTAAGTCATGTGTTAGATAGTTCTTCTCATGATACTTGAGTTGCCTAAAATCATAAGCGATCACATTACCATATAGCATCAATAACACCTAAATACCATCCGTGAAGCATCACAATACACCACAAACCCGTCTGAACCGTCTGGTAAGGTCAACACCGGCGCCATAGTCATCTTGATTTCAACTCTTGGAAGCTCCTTTCACAAGCATCTGACCATTGGAATTTAGCTGCCTTCTGCGTCAATTTAGTCAATGCAGAGGCAAGAGTAGATAAACCCTCCACAAATTTCGTGCATTACCCAGCTAAGCCCAAGCAACCATGAATCTCTGTTGGAGTTGTATGTCTAGGCCAATTCTTCACAACTGCGATCTTCTGAGGATCAACCTTGATTACTTCACTAGAGACAACATGACCCAAGAATGTGATAGATTCAAGACAAAATTCACACTTCAAAATCTTCGCATACAACTTGTGCTGATATAGAGTCTGCAGAACTGCACTTGAGATGATCGTCATGGTCCTCTCGACTTCTTGAATATACAAGAATGTCATCAATGAACACTATCACAAAGGAGTCGAGAACATGCTTGAATACTCGATTCATAAGATCCATGAAAGCTGTCAGGGCATTTGTTAGCCCAAAAGACATCACCAAAAATTCAAAGTGCCCATAGCGGGTCCTGAAAGCTATTTTCAGAATATCGTGCTCCCTGATCTTTAATTGGTGACATCCCGATCTTTGGTCGATGTTGGATAAATACTTAGCACCTTGCAATTGGTCAAACAAGTCATCTATCCTTGGTAATGGGTACTTATTCTTGATCGTGACCTTGTTGAGCTGCCGATAGTCAATACACATTCTCAGTGATCCATCTTTCTTTCTTACAAAGAGAACCAGTGCGCTCCAAGGCGACACACTTGGCCGGATAAAACCCTTCTCTAACAAATCCTTCATTTGTTCCTTTAGGTCCTTTAATTCTGCCGGGGCCATTCTATAGGGTGGAATAGATATAGGCTGCATGCCTGGCATCACATCAATCCCAAAATCAATCTCACTATTTGGTGGAATCCCAGGGAGCTCATTAGGAGAGACCTCCACAAATGCATTGACAACGGGTGCTGACTTAAGTGTAGGTACAACATCGGTGTCCGTAACCCGGACTAAATGGTAAATACACCCCTTGTTGATTATCTTCGTGGCCTTAAGGTAAGAAATAAACCTACTATTCGACACTATGTCATCCCCCTTACACTCAATAACTGGGTCATTTGGAAATTCAAACTTAACGATTTTGGTTCGGCAATCAAGCTTGGCAAAACATGAACAAAGCCAGTCCATCCCCATTATTACATAAAAATCAACCATCCCCAATTAAATGAGATCGACCATGGTGTCCCAACCATGCACCATGACAACATAATTTCTATAAACCCGCACGACCACAATAGACTCACCAACCGGAATAGATACAGAGAACGACTCATGAAGCTATTCCGGTTCTATCTCGAATTCCATTGCAACATAGGGAGTGACATATGACAAAGTGGAACCGGGATCAATAAGAGCATATACATCACGAGATTGGACAGTCAATATACCTGTGACTACATCTGGAGAAGCCTCTGAACTCTGGCAACCCCTCATAGCATAGAAATGGCTGGGTCCTCCTGAACTCTGTGCACCACCCTAGTTGCACCATGCCCTGCGGGTGTTGGAATGCCTCAAGCTAGAGGAGGTGCTGTGGATGTAGTAGCTGTAGAACTAGCTGACTACGCCATACCCCTGCCCATACTCTGGCGGGACGAAAGACAATACCTCTGAATGTGACCCCTAATACCACACCCGTAGCATATGGGTAGGTCCATGAAGCAGGCCCCTAAGTACATCTTCCCACACCTAGGGCATGGGGGCCTCCACTGCTGCTAGAATCTCCCACCAGGCCGACCCTGCTAGTAGGATCCCCTATTGCCCTGACTGGGCCTGAAATGGCTCCACTGCTGCTGACTGGGCCCTAATAGCTGTACACTAACTAAGGACTGAGCAAAGGACTGGGATGGGCCTGATGACACTCCCTTGAATGCTGACCTACCACCACCACCATCACCGGAAGAACCACCAAAGCTGTCCGCGGACCAGTCCTTATTGCTACACTCTCGTTCCATTCTATTCTTCAATTTGCGGGTCCCCGTGGCTTGAGAAAATTCCACCATCTTCCCATAGTTCATATCAGAATTTATGTCCACTATAGCAGCCTCATTAATAACCAAGGGGCTGGGGGCCTGCACAAACTAGCACACTCTAGCCTCCATAGTGGGCAACTTATAAATGGCATACTTGGACATGCGCGCGAATCTCATATGGTACTCCCACACACTCATGCTACCTTGCTTCAGGCTCTCAAACTCAGTGGCATGAGCTGCCTTAGTCTCGGCAGGCAAGAAATGATTAATGAAGGCGTCGGTAAACTCACTGCACCTCGCTAGAGGGCTACCCTCCTCACGGGACTGCTCCCACATCTCAAACCAAGAAAAGGCCACCTCTTTTAGGCGGTAGGAGTCTAACTCCACTGCCTCCGTCTCAGTAGCATGCATAACTTAAAGAGTCTTGTGCATCTCATCAATAAAGTCCTGAGGGTCCTCCTCAGGATTAGCACCTGATAACATTGGAGGATCTAACTGAAGAAACCTATTCAAGCTGGAACTAGTAGAATCCCTTGCTGGCAGGAAGAAATAGGTGCGACATTCGATCTCTGGGCCTGGGAAGCCACTATCTGAGCCAACATCTGTATGGCTCCCCTAAGGTCCCCATTAGAAACACTAGGACCGGAAACTGGGGTTGGAGGTGGGACTGGAATATCAGTTGGAGGAGGAATCGTTGCACCCTCAATAGGTGTAATAATTGGTACAGTCTGAGCAGGACTAGTAGAATCAGGTAGTGTAGTAGTTGGGGGAATATCCTCACCCCTTGAGTGCTCACCTGCATCATTAGGCATAGAATTAACTGCTACTCCTAGGATGGCATTGGCTCCTTGGCCAATTCTTGCTTTCTTCCTAGGAGCCATGTACTGAAAATTAGAGCAATGCATGAGTTAAAGGAGGAAAAATCTTATAATTAGCTCTATCGCACGATCTAGAACATCTAAGAAGGGTGTTATTCCTAAATGCCCAAGTAGCCTCCTAATTATAGCTGTGGTCAACAAGACACCGATAAGGACTCTAGTAGACATGGCTCAGAGACATCCTAGGACACTTTAAAACCTTAGGCTCTGACACCAAGCTTGTCAAGCCCCAACCTCGGGGAGTGCGACCGATGCTCAACCGATATACCCCGGTCAAGCAAGCCTACTAGATGCTATCTACCCGACCTTACCCCTGAATAAACTGAAGATTTATTCCATTAATTAGACAAATGAGAAGATTACATGAACAATACCAATTTCATTACCATTAGAGCTTCATTCAAGAGTTACCAAAATATTACATTACGCATTCATAGTTTAGAAGTGGAAACATGTGATGCAAACACAATACTTTTAGTTTAACATTCCCAAACCAAAATACAACCCACACTATGTCTATGGAGCCTCTAATGGATACAAAAGAGTAGTATGATGGTGCCGACAACAAGGCCCCGACTATACCTCAAAACACTATACATAAGGTACAAATGATACAAGACCCCAAAATGGAGTGGGGCTCACAAAGTCAGCTGAGAAGAGGGTGTACTGCTATCACTAATCGATGCCGCCTGCTGTAGAACTACCTGCATCCATTAAAAGATGCAGCGCCCCCAGCAAAAGGGATGTTACTATATATAGAATAGTAGTAGTATGTAAAACTAAACACCCTCTCAATAGAACGAGTAACAGTACAATGAGAAAGAAACATGGAGTGAATGAGAGCCTCAAACAATATCAAAGTGTCAAGTTAATAGAAAGGTAAATTTCAATTAAATTCCAATATTTTAATCTGGGAGATCTTTAGTACCGATAAACCACCATTTTATTAGCACGGAGTCTAATCACGGCCCGATCGACTAAGCTATCTCACCCAAAGACATCCAATCACAACACCACCACGTGCGCGACATGGCGTCCGATCTCAGCCCGATCGGCTAAGCTGCTCACCACAATGCCATGTGGGTCGACATCACATCACATCCCGTTAGCAATCATCTCATCCCAATTAAGGGGAATAATCTCAACACAACAATCTCATCCCATTTAAAGGGAATAATATCAACACATCAATATAGGGATTTACTCCTCAATCACTCCTGCACCGGCACATGTAGTTTCGAGGTTAGGTTATTTCAACCTACCCTTCCTCGGTGAATAAACGATACTCCCAAAACATTTATTATAGAAAGGAGTTACAGTTCATTTCTTAATCTTTCACACGCCTTTTCATTTCATTGGCACTAGTGTCACGCCCCGAACCTAGGAGCGAGACCAGCACCCGGTGCCTCACCTAACCTGGCGT
>AWOL01S0044604.1:4522-16975 GCA_000715115.1 Nicotiana otophora | reverse complement strand
ACATGGTCTCTAAGTGATTTACGCAATAGGGGGAATGAAACCCATTGGGAATACTCAGAATTACTCGTGTTTGATCCTATTGGCATGCTTTCTAAGCAAGTAGTAGTATTTTATATCTAGGTTCTAATTGTTGGCAGTTGAAAGCTGATTCTGCAACACTTCGTCCTTATAGGAATTTTTCTAGGCAAGCGATAGATATAACAGTAGCTGATGAATCAATTAAGAACCTATGGACATGATATCTAGATGAGGACCAGTAGAGCATAAGCTAGTATAATCCTATAGGCATGGTATCTAATGAACATGCTATCATTATGCAAATTGAAGGATCATTATTGGCATTTGTTTACTATAGGCATATTGTGTAGTGACACATAGCAGTGTACATGGAAATAGATAAAGTATTTAAGCTTATGCTTTGATAGTGAAGAAGTTGTGCGAGTGTGTGATTCCTCTAATGGCAGGATTTCTAGTAGTGTATATGGAAATTCAAATAACATATATTGCTGGTTGGATAAAATACAAGTAAATCATACGAATCCTATAGGCATGTTTTCTACCATTTTATGAAAATATTGGAATATATCGTTCCCCCCAATTTCACTAACACCCCAATTATTTATTACAAAATTATTACAGACCAGGTGAGGAATATAAGTACAAATATTACATAAGAAATTATAGTAGGCCTAAAGGAGATACCCAGTATTTCCTGGGTCTTCAACAAACTCCTTCTTCGCAAATAGCATGCCTAGATCGAAACAGGAGACTATGCCCATCAGCACAACCTAAAAGTCATAGAGGAACTCAAGCCAAACCAAACAGTCACAAATTGCCCATATGACCCAAATATTGAATTACAAAGAAATCACTTACACAACCCAGTTTGCAGATTATACAAATAATCTGAGGAAGAAAAGCTAAATGCCAGAGACAACTCAAGTTCCAGCAGTACAGAGAGTGATCAAAGAACCCCAAATCATAGGGTGTCAGAGTTCACAAGGGTCTCAAATGGACCCTGAGCAGTGCTCACATAGGGAGGTCAATAGAGAGAGTTTTGGTGGCTTTAGCTTTCAGCCAGCTAAGAGTAATAGATTCAGAATAGTGTAGGCAACAAATGAGAGTGAGATGACATTGATTAAGTGATAGAATTGGAAGTGGTACACTTATATTTTAGAAGCAGACATAGCAGGGGTGATTAAACAAAGAACATACAGGCAAAGTGAATCAACTAAAAACTCAAAGGATAGGTTGATATCACAAGTTCAAACACTTAGCATATTGGGCATAAAACATTTTGTAAGAAGCATTGGAATCAGGTTTTCTAAGACTAAAAGATTAACATACAAAAGTGCACAATGCCAAATGAGTCTAAAGTAGAGCACTAACTTAAAGGATGTAAAGCTTAGGGGTCCAAATTATGTTGAATATCCATCACATACCAGAAAGTAGACGTGCCAACTTATATCACTAAGACAAAATAGTATCAAACATTATAAGGAAACACACGTTTATATGGCTACTCTAAAGGTCCCAAATAATCACCAGGGGATACAAGATTAGGCAAACCGAAGACATAATGAGTGAAAAAATAGCATGGGAGCAGGTCATAGCTAGAGTGACGGTCATTGCTATGACAAATTATAGATATGAGTCCGTCATTACAGGAACCCAGAACAAAGCAGGGAAGCAAACTCATGCCAAGCAGTAAATGTAAACATTCAGGTACCAACACATTCGGCTAAACGAACTTAAGAGAGTCCAAATTATTCAAGTTAAGCATAAACATATCTCAAAACTTGCACATATAGGTAAAATTAAATGCTTAAGAAGTTCAGATCACAAAACGAGTTCAATGTCAACAAGGTTCCACATAGAGATTGTCTAGAAACACATTAGGTCATGAAATTTCAAAGGTATGAATATGGAAAGCATGAACACAGGAGAATAACATTACAAAAGCTAAGGAACTTACCAGTTATCACTTGATAAATAGACAAACAAGAAAGAACAAACTCCACAAAAATTTGAACGTTAGGAAAAAGTAATAGAACCCAGAATTGTAGTGCGTCAGAGTTCCTAAAGGCTTCAAACGAACCCCGGGCAGTGCTCGTACAAGAAAAAGTTGAAAAATCAAATTCCGGTGGCCTTGGATTTCAGCCGGCCAAGAGCCAAAGTATAGAACAAGAGAATGAGAGAATAATAGAGAGACATCCTTTAGTTCTTCAGTGAATCTCGTGAGAAAAGTCTGTTTCAAAGTGGAATGGGGAGGGGTTTATATAGTAGTATAAATCAAGCAAACAAACAAGGAAACACTGTAAAATCGATTAAAAATAGGGAAATAATAACATGCAGAATCAATTTAATCGGACTAGGAGAAAAATTAGGTAAACCCTGGTTCATGATGGAGAACCAAAAAAAAGTCAAAAATCTCACTGAATCGAACCCGTACGACTTTGCCATGATGCATATAGATGAAATATCGTCCAAATACCGAAGGGTGAAGCTGATCTCCCTTGATTTGGAGATTAATATTTGGCAAAAATGGAGCAAGTACTATGTAATACCGTAAAGAAGCGACCGGTAGCGAAGGAACATAAGTATGTTACGTAAATAACGGGTGAATCCCATTGTTAATTAGATTAGGAGAGGGATTGGTGAAGGGCGACAATTAGGGTTCTTCAGAGAAGAGGGGGGATTCTAGGGATTTCAGGATGGCAGGTCAGTAAGAAATGGGCTATGGTTTTGGGTAAGGGGGAATATAAAGAAACAAGTAGGTGTGTTATTCGAAAGTAGGTGTGTTATTTGAGATCAACGGCCAGGATCGCAAGGGAGACGGGGTGGGTTATTCGAAATGGGTTCCGCCTGGGTTTAGGTTAAGGGGTTTGTTTGGATTGGGCTACTGAAGAGGAGAGCGAGTGGGCTAAGTGTTTGGGACAAAATTGGTCCGATGATTAGCCTAAAATTGGGCCATTTTTAAATAAGAGATTAAGGGGAAATATTTTAATAAACAATAGTGTAAAAAATCCTATCTATGTAAATTAATACTTTAAACCGATAGTAGAAGATTATAAAAAATGTAGAAACTTACTTTGACCTTGAATAAAATGACAAATGCAATAAAGTTGTAAAATATAGGCTATTATTGCAAGGTTGTGCAAATAGCCTAAAATACTAGTGTAAAAAATGAAGTAAAAACATTTGAAACAATGTGTTATGGATGCAAATAATAATTTCAGGTGATTAAGTCATCAAAAAATGACTTGAATGAGTAATTAATAAATATTCAAGTAATTTAAATGTAAGAAAACCAATTTTAAAGCTCTAACAATTATGGAAAATTATAGAAAATGCTTGTATAGATTTTGTAAACTAAATAATGATGCGAAATGGTATTTTGAAGATATATATACTATTTGAGAAAATATAAGGATAAAATTGGGTATCAATAGCTGCCCCTCTTTACCCAGGAATGATGAAAGAGTTGTCGGGTAAAGAAAATGATGACCAATTTGGCCGAATTGAGTGAGGAATGATGTGATTTCAAAAATTGGAGGCTGAACCCCGGTTCCTGAGTTGCCTACATATCCCTGGTGTTACGGGAATCAGGCCGTGTGTAGTTTGGATCCAACGGTGAACGAAACCTATGGAGTTGTTATAGGAATGTTTGCATGTTTCGAAGAGGGTTCTTTTGGGTATGATAGTATCAGATGAATTTATGCGCAGTCGTGAATGTTAATTTGAAACATTATGATTATGTCACAGGGCAGAAATCTGAACGATCACAGAGTAAAATGTATGCAATTATTGGTAGTTGGTTACGTTTGAAACAATTGAAAGATGTGAATGTTGTGAACGGAAACCAGAGCGAAGATTGCTCCCGTTTGTAGAACGGTTACCTCCTGGATTACCTGTAAAACTTAAAGCACGGTGCGTGCAAATATATATATGGGTTATTGTGAAAGTTTAAACGTGATGCAAATCCCTTTGGACCATGAAGGTTGTCTTTGGATGGTGAGCATGATTTCCTTAGACCATGACGTCTTGGGCCATGAAGCGTATTATAAGGGATTCACAGGCCATGAAAAGGTGTCCTCGGGCCATGAGGATGGTCCCTCTGGACTATGACGCCGTTGAATAATGATGTGCAATTTTGAGAGATCCTCAGGCCATTGAACGGTGTCTCCCAGCTATGAGGATGATGCCTTCGGACTATGACGCCTTTGGACCAAATGGCGATGTTTCAGCCCATGCAAAGATATGATGCCTGATCATATGCGAGGATGAGACAAGACAAGGCTTAGTCTTGTGTGAGATGAGGGTGGCGCTTAGCCCTAGGTAACCAAAGAGATAGTTCTAGGTCTTAAGTAGAATAGTGGAGATAGTATTTAGTCTCACGCAAGGAAAGGCAATGCTTAGCCTTACGCAATTAGGGAGGCAATGCTTAGCCTCATGCAAGAAAAGGAGACAATCCCTAGTCTCATGCAGGGAAAGGTAGTGCTTAGCCTTATGCAATTAGGGAGGCAGTGCTTAGCCTCATACAAGAAAAGGAGACAATGCTTAGTCTCATGCAGGGAAAGGCAGTGCTTAGCCTCATTAAATTAGGGAGGAAATGCTTAGCCTTATGCAATTAGGGAGGAAATATTTAGCCTCGTGCCAGAAGAGGAGACAATGCTTAGTCTCATAGAGGGAAAGACAGTGTTTAGCCTCATGCAATTAGGGAGGCAATGCTTAGCCTAATGCAGTTAGGAAGGTGGTGCTTATCCTCATGCCACAAGACGAGACAATGCTTAGTCTCATGCATAGAAAGGCAGTGCTTAGCCTTATGCAATACGGAGGCAATGCTTAACCTCATGCAAGAAATGGAGACAATGCTTAGTCTCATACAAGGAAAGTCAATGCTTAGCCTTATGCAATTAGGGAGGCAGTGCTTAGCCTCATGCAAAAAAGGAAGACAATGCTTAGTCTCATGCAGAGAAAGGCAGTGCTATGCCTTATGCAAATTAGGGAGGCAATGCTTCGCCTCATGCAACAATGCTTAGTCTCATGCAGAGAAAGCCAGTGCTTAGTCTTACGCAAGAAAAGCAATGATCATCTAGGAGAGAGTAAAGTATTTCTTAGCTTGATGTGTTTGCGTTTAGCAACTTGTCATCATAGAGGTAGTGATTTTGCTGTGCATATGTATTTGCGAATATTACTGTTGTGTCTATCGTACCTGCATTCAAAGGAAAATTTGAGTTTTGCGGGGGACGGTTGGTTCGTGGTCTTAATTCCTTGCTTCTCCTTTACTCATGTCTCGAGATCCTATTTGAGTTACCTTGGGTAACGTCTGGCTGTCATAGGAACAAAGTTTTCAAAACATATGCGTGCATTTGACAAATTATTTGCGAAAATATAACTATTTGAAATGTAGTATGTGATATCAAATAATTTAGATGAACTAGTGACTGTGACATATTTCAGAGACATTGTAACCTCCTTGCAATCTTGTCCCAACTTCCGATCATCGTGAAAATGAATATTTTATTAAGATGTGACCGAACCAACATGGCTGCCTAGGTATTCCCTCTTAAACGGGAATCAGGCCAAGCGTAGTTCAGTTACATCAAGTGAAGAAATGCAAACAATCCTAAACATAGTATCTCTTGACTGCGTCTGAGATGATAGGTTTTGGCCAAATCCCTCCATCCATTTCTGCAAGTATGAGTGCTCCTCCTATTAATACTCGATGAACCATGTAGGGACCTTGCCAATTGGGTGAGAACTTACCCTTGGCTTCATCTTGATGTGGGAAGATCTGTTTTAGCACCAACTGCCCCGGTGTGAATTACCTTGGTCTGACCTTTTTGTTGAAAGCTCTTTCCATTCTGTTCTGGTAGAGTTGACTGTGACATACTGCATTCGTTCTCTTTCCATCAATGAGAGCCAGTTGTTCATAGCGACTCTATACCCATTCTACATCGCTGAGCTTGGCTTCTCGTATAATTCTCAAAGAATGGATTTCTACTTTGGCAGGAATAACGGCTTCAATGCCATAAACCAATAAGTAAGGAGTTGCCCCAGTTGATGTGCAAACTGTGGTACAATACCCGAGCAGAGAAAATGGCAACTTCTCGTGCCATTGCTTGTGATTATCTACCATTTTCAATAGTATCTTCTTGATGTTCTTGTTGCCGGCCTCTACAGCTCCGTTAATTTTCGGCATGCATGCCGTGGAATTCTTATGCTTGATCTTGAAAGTTTCACACATGGCCTTCAGTAGGTCACTGTTGAGATTGGCGGCATTGTCATTAATGATTGACTCTAGCATTCTGAACCGATAAACAATGTGATCCCGAACAAAATCTGCGATGACCTTCTTAGTTACAAATTTGTAAGATGTGGCTTCAACCCATTTTGTGAAATAATTTATGGCCACTAGAATGAACCTATGCCCATTTGAAGCAGCGGGTTCGATTAGACCGATGACATGCATGCCCTAAGCGGAGAAAGCCTAGGGTGCACTTATTGCATTGGGTTGACAAAATGAAGATAAAATTCATTATACTAGATTAAAAGATGAAAATCTAATGTGAAAAAGTGAAACTAAAACAAAATTGCCTAAACGGGAAGTTCCAACCGCCTCACGTGCTCAACAAATACACAACATCACCTAAAAATGACAAACAGTTCTATTTATACTATGATGAAATTTCCGGACAAAAATACCCCCGCGGAGGTTACGCGGCCGCACTCTTGCTTTAGCAGCCACGTAATGCTGATCGCGGTCCGTGTTCTTCACTTCTAGATCTGGGTTGAGCTTGGTTTCGCGAACTGCGTAATTTCCATCGCCGTTTCGTAGGAGACTTTCGCGGCCGCATAATCTTGACGCGGACCGCACTTCTTGTTTTTGCTTAAAATGTAAGCTCTCTGAACCTTAGCAACCGCAGTCCGCGTAATTCCAATCGCGGCCGTGCAGGTACTTTCGTGGCCACACCTTTCTGACGCGGTCTGCATTCATGTTTTAGCCCAAAATTCTATCTCTCTGAATCTTCCTTTCGCGGACCTCGAAATAGTGCTCGCAACCGCATTGTAGATTTCGCAGCCGCACAATATTAGTGCGGTCCGCATTTCACATCTTTTGGCCCAGTCTTGGTTTTTGTTCAAGTGTTGACTCCTTTATAAGTTGATTATGACTCCTTTGGCTCATTTTGAACAATCCCTACAAGCAAGCATATTACATTAGTTTCCGGGAATACCTTCACGCATTTTTGGCCCTAAACACAAGTAAATGAGAGCAAATAATAGGTTAAAATCCCTACTTATCTATGATCTAAGTGGACATGAAAGTCATACTAAGATGGGCAAATAAAAAGATCTTCCTATGACGAATTTGTGAAAATCTCAAATTTCAGAGGAACTTTATGCGGACAAGTGTCCCCTTTCAATTGACATGTACACATATGATAGGCGCTGATATACGCTCCCATGTTACTAGACAGTGAAAAGGTTTCATGATAGCTTTCACAAAGGGAAGTAAATTGATTGTTTAAACCATAGGAGCCACATACATAAGAGAGAGAGAGAGAGAGAGAGAGAGAGAGAGTGGTTCAAGAAGGATCTCAACACTAGGCTGTCTTATATTAGATTCAATACCATGTAGGTAAACATTATGATGGTGCGTGTACAAGTGAGCAGATGTTCTCCATTTGAATCAACAGGTTCAATAGAAAATTCATCACGTATAGTCCCTTGTTGAGAATTTGGTGAAGCAAGTGGGAAGTGTTAACCGACGGTTATAACTCAATTCTACAAAATAAATGTAGAGCTCAATTCCACAATAGGTTATAATTAAGAGAGTTTGTCATAAAGTGGCTTCAAGAATAATGTGCCTTGTTCAAAGAGTAGGTGCATGAAATGTTTTGTGATTCAGTTTCTTGTTAAGACCATGTTTATGAAGGCTCTTCAATATTAATAGGTGCGGTCTGATGAGTTGTAGTAGAATCAGGCAATGTAGTAACTGGGGGAATATCCTCACCCCTCGGGTGCTCACCCGCATCATCAATTATAGGGTGAATTGCCACTCCTGGGGTGACATTGGCTCTTTGGCCCGTTCTTGCCTTCTTCTTAGGTGCCATGTACTGAAAGTTAAAGTAAAGCACCAGTCAAAGGAGAAACAATCTTACAAACAACTTTATCGAACCATCAAGAACATGAAAGAAGGGTATTATTCCTAAATGCCCATGTAGCCTCCTAATTATAGATGTGGTCGACAATACACCGATAATAAGGACTCTACTAAACACGACTCCTAGATATCCTAAGACACTTTAAAACCTTAGGCTCTGATACCAAGTTTGTAACGCAACAAAATCGGGGAGCGCGACCGGCGCTCAACCGAGTGAACCCAGCCGAGCAAGCCTGTTAAATTTCCTTCTACCCAAACTCATCCATGGATGGAGATAATACATATTTTCATTAATTAGACAATAAGGTGATCAAGTCTACAATACCAATTCGTTAACAATAGTTTCATCATTTTAAAGTCTCAAATGGAACAAGAAATATAACCAAAACATAACATAGTTTGACTTTCCCAACACCAATATACAACCCACACTATGTATACGGATCCTCTATAGATAAAGAAGAGTATAATGATAATGCCAGCAACAAGGCCCCAGCTATACCTCAAACATAATACAAAAAGAACAAAAGATACATGACTCGGGAATGAAGTGGGGCTCACCAAGTCAGCTGGGAAAAAGGTGTGCTACTATCACTGATTAATGTCTCCTGTTGTGGAACCACCTACATCCATTAAAGATGCAGCGCCCCGACAAAAGGGACGTTAGTATCGCCGAATAACACTAGTATGTACAACTAAACACCCTCTTAATATAATGAATAATATTACAAGGAGAAACAATCATAAAATCAATGGAAGCCTCGAACAATACCAAAACATCAGGTTAAGAACCACATAGGATTTCAAGTAAATTTCAATTTTTTCAGGTTGGAGATTCCTAGTACCTATATACCATCATTCACCATACCATTATTCCCAATACCAATACCACCGTAATCTTAGCACGGAGTCCGATCACAACCCGATCGGCTAGGCTATCTCATTAGAGATATCAACAACAAGCACTCTCAATATTAATACCACCGTACCTTTAACAAGGAGTCCGATCACGACCCGATTGGCTAGGCTATCGCATAAGATACATCAACCACAATCACAATTTCAATTACAATTCCCAGCACAATCACCACCAAGTTTGCGACATAGTGTCTGATCACAACCCGATCGGCTAGGCTGTCTTATTCAAGAACTCAATCTTTTTATATCAATCATCGCATTTCATATTTCTTTCACATTTTTTTATTTCACTGGCACTAGTGGCCACAATTATAAGCTCATTCCTGGCACGTTGGCTATATTTAGTATTTCATGCTCACATTTTCAATTTCAAACATCATCATCATCATCAATTACAAATACAATTTAATTCAACATTTATAGCGCACATATGAGCAATTTAGAGTTTTAGGCACATAGACATACTTCACAAAATTTGTCATAATATCCATCGTTTGAACTTGATCGAAGTCGAAACATTATTAATGCAAAACCCATACTTGAACCCATTCTCAAATGATAACATGACATGATGATAGCATTTGGTATACATATTGAACATATAGCTTTCAATACAATCTTATTCGGAATAGCCAATTTTATAATGAACCACTCGGGACTTGCATAAATTACAAGAATATCGTGGAATTCAATTATAAAAGAAGAGTTTAGACAACATACCTAACTTGAGCTTCCTTAAACTCTAAAATGTTCCTAAAATCTTAGCAACTTCAATTTATTTTAGAAATGTAACAAATTGAACAAAAATTAGAAAGATGATCATGGTTCTNAGAGATACTTCACAAAATTTGTCATAATAGCCATCGTTTGAACTTGACCGAAGTCGAAACATTATTAATGCAAAACCCATACTTGAACCCATTCTCAAATGATAACATGACATGATGATAGCATTTGGTATACATATTGAACATATAGCTTTCAATACAATCTTATTCGGAATAGCCAATTTTATAATGAACCACTCGGGACTTGCATAAATTACAAGAATATCGTGGAATTCAATTATAAAAGAAGAGTTTAGACAACATACCTAACTTGAGCTTCCTTAAACTCTAAAATGTTCCTAAAATCTTAGCAACTTCAATTTATTTTAGAAATGTAACAAATTGAACAAAAATTAGAAAGATGATCATGGTTCTAGCACATTTTAGCATTTTATCAAACACTAGGTGTGCATTAAGGTTTCAAGGTCCTTTTATGGAAGATTCCATCATCCCACAACCCATTCTTTACCATGCTTAGTTCAACAATCTTCCTACACCCCTTGATAACACATGCATGTAAAATAAACAACTCTTATGCCCAAATTTATCTTGCTAATTATCCATGTTTTAGATAAATTTCGACATTAAGGGCTAAGGTGTGGAATCTTACCTCTAGGATGAAGACCTTGTGTTTTTTCCTTCTTAATCTTCCAAGATTTGAGCAAGAATTGAAGAACAATTATTGAGGAACACCTTCTCACTCTAGGGCACTCTCTCTCACTCTAAAAATGTTAGATTTTAGCTCAAAATGGTCCATTGCATCTATTTAACGAAGTAGGGTCGGGTTGTAGAAACCCAAAAATGAATCTCCAGAACAGGGTCTGCGGTCGCATATGCGATCGCATAATTGATATGCGGTCCGCATATCGGCCGCACAATTTTGCCCCTAAAGCTATTGTTACCTGTCTGGGTCTATGGTCACTATGCAGCCCGCAGACCTGTTATACGGTCGCATAATGAACCGCAGAACAGTTCTGCGGTCGCATAGTCGATCGTAGAATGGCAACCAAGCATGCCCATCTCGGCCTCACTCTGTGACAACTCTGAGGTATTGGGCCGCATAAATGTTAAATTTATTTGCAAATTTTTACGGGGCCTTACATTGATATTTACCTTTTTTGCATAGATCATGAGCTTCCTCCTTATCCTTTCTCCAGGCCATCACGCGGGAGTAACAATCTCTGTACCAGTTTGCTGTGTGGGCCCTTACAATTGCCCAGGCCTGCCACTTCTAACACTCTCTTCAGGATACTCACGACACAATTCCATATGTTCCTCCCTACACATCAGACAGATCGGGATGGGTGTCCCCAACCTAGGGCATTTGTTCTTCTTGTGCCCCCTTTTTCCGAAACCACAACATGTTTCAAGAGTCATCCAACATAAACCCAAGTGGCACTTCTTACAAATCAAACATTCCAGCATATTGGTGCCAGCAATCCTCTCTCGTTTATTAGGTTCCCTCACCACATGATTCAGTGGGGTGTTAACATTAATAGGAATAAGGGCACTTTTCCCAGCAACTAGTTCTTTCAATCCCTCCTTGCTGCCTGGAACTCGTGGGTTACTTGGAAAATGAGACATGACGAGAAAATTAACTTCCTACCTCTAGCTCTACCGCACGATCTGGAGTATCATAGAAAGGTGACATTCCTAAATGCCCAAGTAGCCTACTAATTAGAGATATGGTCGCCAACACACCGATAAGAAGGAATCTACTTGACATTGCTCGGAGACATCCTAGGAGACTTTCAATCCCTCCTCGTTGCCTGATACCAAGTTTGTCATGCTCCGACCTCTGGGAACACGACTAGCGTTAAACCGAGATAATCCGGTCAAGAAAGCTTGTTAGATACTTTCTACCCGATCGTACCTATGAATAGAGTGGAGATGTATTCAATTATTTAAATATTACGAGGATTTCATAATCAACACCAAATCCACTACTATTAGTAGCTTGATTTATATTTCCCAAAATATATTACACATTCATAGTTTGAAGTGGAACATGTGGTACAAATACAACATTTCTAGTTTTGACTTTCCCAACATCAATGTGCAACCCATAACATGTCTAAGGAGCCTCTAAGTACAACAGAAGAGTAGTATGGAAGTGTCGATGACAAGGCCCTAGCTATACCTCAAAATACAAAGTACGACATCAAGTGACATCATGCCCCGAATAGAGTAGGGCTCACCAAAAACTATTGAATAGGGAATAAATGGTAACAAGGAATAAAGCTGGCCACTGATGAACCACCTGCATCCATTGAAGATGCAGCGCCCCTAGCAAAATGGACATTATTACATATGTAATAGTACTAGTATTTAAAGATAAATGTCCTCTTTTGAAATATAATGCCAATATAATAAAGGGAAAACCATGGAAACAACAAGCAACGATCGATGATATCCAAATGCCATGTTAAAACATAACAACTTCTAAAATACGAAGATAATACTGTGATGATGATAATCCAAACATGAAGATATTATTATTTTTGATTGGAAGACCTTTATTCCGATGTACCACCGTGAATT
>AWOL01S0044593.1:19834-35807 GCA_000715115.1 Nicotiana otophora | reverse complement strand
ATATATATATATATATATATATATAAATATCTTTCGACACAAGGTTCATTCAGAATAGTCGAATTTATTAGGAACTTGAACCAACCACACTTCAAACTTGCGGAAACAGCATGGAATTCAATTCTGAGAGAGTAGTTTATCCAACATACCTGAGATTCGGCCATTAATAGTACTACGATAGTCCACCACACTAGACAACTTCAATCTACAACAATGCTACACATTTGTACCAATATTGTTATGATTTCTACACTTTAAGTCATTTAGACTTTTTATCAAACATCTAACGTGAATATATTTTAACAACCTCCTTTAATGGAATTTCTTCACCTAACAACCACCTTCCATACCAATGATTCACCTTACCATCGTATCTAGGCTATCCACAACTTCCATTAGCACACGCATGCCCAACAATTCACACCAAACCATCAATATCATTAATTAAACCATTTTACAATCTCTACAACACCAACATAACCCAGGTTAGGCACTTATCGCTTCCAATCACCATCCCATAAGTCCTAACATATATTTCATACATAAATAATCACCATAGTGTAGTTAGAGATGGTAGACATACCTCTTGTAGTGAGACTCTTGAAAATTCCAACTTGTAGTGTTCTTGACCAATTTGGGTATTTGAATGAAAATCTATGGATCTTCAAGATTAATCCTAGTTAATATAAGTCTTTAGGAATAGTAATCAGCTCATAATTACTCCAAAAACATTACCATGGTTCAATGGAGGTAAGTGTAGGACGGGTTCCCCTTGATATGCAAGCCCTAGCTCAAAGAAACGACTTAGCCTGGCCACGCAAATAAGGCAGAAACCCCCTTAAATGCGTGGTCGCACATCTAGGCGCGCATATGGCATAGGTCCGGTAAAATGTCCATAATGTTCTGTAGAAATATCCAAATGACAAACGATTTGATGCGTTGGAAATTAGACTCAAAGCACCACCTAAGTTATTATATTTTCAGAGTGTCATTCGTTTGAAGTCGGATCTTGTGCTAATTGAGACATCCTCTCCAATTAATGTATCTAACTTGTTCAACACAAATTCTTGCTATTCACAACACTCCTTAGTATGATCCAACACACTTTAAACATATGTTTTCATTTCAAAATGATGTAGTTTTATTCCATAAGTCTCCTTTAATACTCGAATGTGCTATCCTCAAATACCGCTGGCGCACTTTAAAATCTTAAATCATTAGGAAACTGTAACGGGGCCTTACAATCACCCCGTAATTACAATTACATTAAGAGAAAATCTAAGTAACATCAGACCTAAAACTTAAGTAAAATTATGAATGTAACTTGCGATAACTTTTGTCCACTTTTTTTTCCTAACTTGTTTGACTTCGAAATTAACACACACGACTATAATATGACTAAAATACCTCATAATACCACCTCCTTATAATATTAATCACCCCATCATCACCCCAAAAGTATGGGTTACAACATTCCCAACTTGCTGTTTCGACAAAACTTATTGTCTTCGATTTGTTTAGCATCTTTGTACTTGAAGTTCATGATATTAAATATTTGTAACCTCTATAGTAACATGATTAACTTACCTTATGTACTTTCAAAGATGATCTACTTTCTGAGCATACATCAACTTACTTATGACGTACTTTTACACAGGAAAGCATGGGGTGTAACGTCATTCCCCTCTTTGGAACATTCGTCCTCAAATGTTGACTGATGTGGTTATCAGTCTCATAACCTATAAATCTTACGAATAGTTTTTACTGTCCTTTCAATCTAGGCAACTGTTCTATGAATAAATCCAAAGGCCAGGGCATTCCCCCCTTCAGGCCTCTTTCTCACACCACGACCTGTGTTAAGAATCCTTCCAATATCGTAACTGTTACTACTATCTGTCAAACAGCCTGTACGATTATGTCCTTCCACGCACACCTATGCAACTTTTCTCTCCTTTTTCCTCCTGCTTTTATCCAATCATTCTAAGTCTCAGTTTATGAATATATCATAACTATGACAAACTATCCCTCTGGGTATCTATAGGTGTACTGAATTTCTTTGCTTGGTAATTTGTCGAACTTACGGTTATTGCTATATTTTTTCATATCCTCGATTATCTTATGGCATTTCCGCATCTTGGTTGGTTATATTATACCATAACACTTACTTTTGTTTATTATTACCGAGTTCTACTACCCAACCCCATGTTACTCGCTCCCTTCTTATCCTATATGTATAAATCTGTCCTTTAATGATTCCTTATTTTGTTCATCTTAAGAATGACAGTCTAATCTCATCCTAATTCACTCAAAATACTAATTTAACATACTTTATATACCTTACTATCATGGTCATGTGGTACATTGTATGTTCCTAGTCCATAAATATGGAGTATTACATCTTTGACCGTATTTTATCCCAAAATGTCAAACTTTAATGAAACTCATTTTCTTCGATTATTTATCCTCTGAACTTCACGACTCTTACATATCACTAGTTATAAATGGCATAAATAGGTATAACCTCAAAGGTAATCTCATTCCCGAGCTTACATTGATTAACATACGGCGAAACATTAACATACGAAAACATGGGATGTAACATCCTCCCCCTCCCCCTTAGAAACATTAGTCCTCGAATGTTTAAACTTGCCCGATCTACATGACATATTCAGCAATTCTAAATGTATATACCTTCCTAGGCTACACTCCAATGAAAACAACTATTGGGCTCTCATGGGGTTAGGACACCCTTCCTCCTTAAAACTACTTTCTAATCTATTTGTCACCTATGAGTCTGTTAATCAATCTTTTAGGCACTAACACCTTAAAGTTGTAAACTTATTAACCGAATTCTTAACTTTCTATTCCATTATTCTAACTTCTCCAAAATGTCGTATACTATCCACGGTTTCCTCTCTAGGGCATTAGAGCCATCAGAGTTCTAACTTCTTAAGGTGCTAGGTCACTCCCCTCTCCTCCCTTAGTCCTCTACTGATAACTCTCAGAGACCTATGTAAATTTTGCCAGGGTCTTCTCTGTAAACTGAACTAAAACCCATATCGTATTAGCCTGCTATAGCAGTGCTGCGGTCCTGTTACTTCTACTTTGGTCCCCCCTTTATATTTTACAATCACGGTCTATTGCTCCTGGAATAACATTCATTCCTGTATAACAAATAATAAGTTTACTCCTGAGTTCATAATATAGGAAATTTCAGTGGAGGGATTAATAAACCTCTAACCATCCTGCCTCGATTCTATATGAGAGCTTCGATCAAACACACTTCGAAGAGGAATCCTCACATCCTTATCAGCCACCTTCATCCTCTTGGCCTAACAACTATCCTCTTTATTCACATTTCCCAAGCCATATACAGACGAACCCTGATTAACAGACTCCGAAGACTATGAATTAATTGGCTCATCAGAAGAGCTAGTGTCCGTAAATACCCTGACATATTTTTGAGCCTGGGGATGACCCGGCTATTCCAATCCCTGCACCACTTCCTTTACACCCCGATCAACTGCCCCTGATAAAGAAAGTAAGGGCCTTGGTGAGGTCAAACTCCTCGCACCCCATTTGCTGTTGGCGGAATCGAAACTACTCGAACAAATGACTCTTATGGATTCTTGGATGGATCCGCCTCAACAAAAACCATGATCTTCGACGGGTTTGACCCGTACTAGCGGCTGGTGCATGTCATCTAGTCCTAATAGGCATCCCTGAGAACATAAATATGNATTTCTATACTTTAAGTCATTTAGACTTTTTATCAAACATCTAACGTGAATATCTTTCAACAACCTCCTTTAATGGAATTTCTTCACCTAACAACCACCTTCCATACCAATGATTCACCTTACCATCGTATCTAGGCTATCCACAACTTCCATTAGCACACGCATGCCCAACAATTCACACCAAACCATCAATATCATTAATTAAACCATTTTACAATCTCTACAACACCAACATAACCCAGGTTAGGCACTTATCGCTTCCAATCACCATCCCATAAGTCCTAACATATATTTCATACATAAATAATCACCATAGTGTAGTTAGAGATGGTAGACATACCTCTTGTAGTGAGACTCTTGAAAATTCCAACTTGTAGTGTTCTTGACCAATTTGGGTATTTGAATGAAAATCTATGGATCTTCAAGATTAATCCTAGTTAATATAAGTCTTTAGGAATAGTAATCAGCTCATAATTACTCCAAAAACATTACCATGGTTCAATGGAGGTAAGTGTAGGACGGGTTCCCCTTGATATGCAAGCCCTAGCTCAAAGAAACGACTTAGCCTGGCCACGCAAATAAGGCAGAAACCCCCTTAAATGCGTGGTCGCACATCTAGGCGCGCATATGGCATAGGTCCGGTAAAATGTCCATAATGTTCTGTAGAAATATCCAAATGACAAACGATTTGATGCGTTGGAAATTAGACTCAAAGCACCACCTAAGTTATTATATTTTCAGAGTGTCATTCGTTTGAAGTCGGATCTTGTGCTAATTGAGACATCCTCTCCAATTAATGTATCTAACTTGTTCAACACAAATTCTTGCTATTCACAACACTCCTTAGTATGATCCAACACACTTTAAACATATGTTTTCATTTCAAAATGATGTAGTTTTATTCCATAAGTCTCCTTTAATACTCGAATGTGCTATCCTCAAATACCGCTGGCGCACTTTAAAATCTTAAATCATTAGGAAACTGTAACGGGGCCTTACAATCACCCCGTAATTACAATTACATTAAGAGAAAATCTAAGTAACATCAGACCTAAAACTTAAGTAAAATTATGAATGTAACTTGCGATAACTTTTGTCCACTTTTTTTTCCTAACTTGTTTGACTTCGAAATTAACACACACGACTATAATATGACTAAAATACCTCATAATACCACCTCCTTATAATATTAATCACCCCATCATCACCCCAAAAGTATGGGTTACAACATTCCCAACTTGCTGTTTCGACAAAACTTATTGTCTTCGATTTGTTTAGCATCTTTGTACTTGAAGTTCATGATATTAAATATTTGTAACCTCTATAGTAACATGATTAACTTACCTTATGTACTTTCAAAGATGATCTACTTTCTGAGCATACATCAACTTACTTATGACGTACTTTTACACAGGAAAGCATGGGGTGTAACGTCATTCCCCTCTTTGGAACATTCGTCCTCAAATGTTGACTGATGTGGTTATCAGTCTCATAACCTATAAATCTTACGAATAGTTTTTACTGTCCTTTCAATCTAGGCAACTATTCTATGAATAAATCCAAAGGCCAGGGCATTCCCCCCTTCAGGCCTCTTTCTCACACCACGACCTGTGTTAAGAATCCTTCCAATATCGTAACTGTTACTACTATCTGTCAAACAGCCTGTACGATTATGTCCTTCCACGCACACCTATGCAACTTTTCTCTCCTTTTTCCTCCTGCTTTTATCCAATCATTCTAAGTCTCAGTTTATGAATATATCATAACTATGACAAACTATCCCTCTGGGTATCTATAGGTGTACTGAATTTCTTTGCTTGGTAATTTGTCGAACTTACGGTTATTGCTATATTTTTTCATATCCTCGATTATCTTATGGCATTTCCGCATCTTGGTTGGTTATATTATACCATAACACTTACTTTTGTTTATTATTACCGAGTTCTACTACCCAACCCCATGTTACTCGCTCCCTTCTTATCCTATATGTATAAATCTGTCCTTTAATGATTCCTTATTTTGTTCATCTTAAGAATGACAGTCTAATCTCATCCTAATTCACTCAAAATACTAATTTAACATACTTTATATACCTTACTATCATGGTCATGTGGTACATTGTATGTTCCTAGTCCATAAATATGGAGTATTACATCTTTGACCGTATTTTATCCCAAAATGTCAAACTTTAATGAAACTCATTTTCTTCGATTATTTATCCTCTGAACTTCACGACTCTTACATATCACTAGTTATAAATGGCATAAATAGGTATAACCTCAAAGGTAATCTCATTCCCGAGCTTACATTGATTAACATACGGCGAAACATTAACATACGAAAACATGGGATGTAACATCCTCCCCCTCCCCCTTAGAAACATTAGTCCTCGAATGTTTAAACTTGCCCGATCTACATGACATATTCAGCAATTCTAAATGTATATACCTTCCTAGGCTACACTCCAATGAAAACAACTATTGGGCTCTCATGGGGTTAGGACACCCTTCCTCCTTAAAACTACTTTCTAATCTATTTGTCACCTATGAGTCTGTTAATCAATCTTTTAGGCACTAACACCTTAAAGTTGTAAACTTATTAACCGAATTCTTAACTTTCTATTCCATTATTCTAACTTCTCCAAAATGTCGTATACTATCCACGGTTTCCTCTCTAGGGCATTAGAGCCATCAGAGTTCTAACTTCTTAAGGTGCTAGGTCACTCCCCTCTCCTCCCTTAGTCCTCTACTGATAACTCTCAGAGACCTATGTAAATTTTGCCAGGGTCTTCTCTGTAAACTGAACTAAAACCCATATCGTATTAGCCTGCTATAGCAGTGCTGCGGTCCTGTTACTTCTACTTTGGTCCCCCCTTTATATTTTACAATCACGGTCTATTGCTCCTGGAATAACATTCATTCCTGTATAACAAATAATAAGTTTACTCCTGAGTTCATAATATAGGAAATTTCAGTGGAGGGATTAATAAACCTCTAACCATCCTGCCTCGATTCTATATGAGAGCTTCGATCAAACACACTTCGAAGAGGAATCCTCACATCCTTATCAGCCACCTTCATCCTCTTGGCCTAACAACTATCCTCTTTATTCACATTTCCCAAGCCATATACAGACGAACCCTGATTAACAGACTCCGAAGACTATGAATTAATTGGCTCATCAGAAGAGCTAGTGTCCGTAAATACCCTGACATATTTTTGAGCCTGGGGATGACCCGGCTATTCCAATCCCTGCACCACTTCCTTTACACCCCGATCAACTGCCCCTGATAAAGAAAGTAAGGGCCTTGGTGAGGTCAAACTCCTCGCACCCCATTTGCTGTTGGCGGAATCGAAACTACTCGAACAAATGACTCTTATGGATTCTTGGATGGATCCGCCTCAACAAAAACCATGATCTTCGACGGGTTTGACCCGTACTAGCGGCTGGTGCATGTCATCTAGTCCTAATAGGCATCCCTGAGAACATAAATATGATAGAGATTATGAGCGAATACATATGACTTAGTTCTATCGCACAATATAGATCGGAAAGAAAATGAACCATCCTAAATATCTTGTAGCCTCCTGTCTATAAGTGTGGTGCAAAACACATCAATAAACAAGACTATGCTAGACATGACTTGTAGACACCATAGGACAGTACCTTGCTCCGATACCATGTTTGTCATGATCCAGCCTAGGGTCATGATGAATAACTGACATTAGGTTCCGATCACCACTAAACTTGTTGATAATCTATTAGTCATGAATATAAACGGATAAATTTTAAAAGCAAAAGCATAACCGATAAGAACTGTACAATCTGGAACGCTAACAAGGCTAACAAAATATGACATATAGAAACATACTAACTGCACAGGTGCATATCTACAGGCCTCTAAAAGTGCTGAACTAAAAAGGCACTGGATGGAACACGACCCCGTCATACCCAAACTAGCTGGCTATACACATAAATATAAGTAACTCTGGGAGTAAGCGGAGTGACTCCAATAGCTAGTAGATGGCCTACTGATGTGACTCAAATGCTGATCTATCGGTACTTGCGCGACATGAAATGCAGCGCTTCGAAAAGGACGTGAGTATGATATGTACAAAGTATGTAGGGTGGAAAGCATATGTAAAGCATACTAATGTATGACTGTAAGCTAGAAATCTGAATATTAGGTAAAAGCTAAACAAGAGTCTAAACTAGCAACTGATCTGGAACTTAACTGAAGGTTAAGCTAAAACTGTGCTGAAACTGAACAACTATCTGAACTGGTACATCTCCCCCACATCAGGTAACTGTAAAACTGAACTAGCCTTATGTATTGTCTTGCAATGCACACTGCAGCTATATACGTATACATAACATGCATGGCTGGTGTTATGGGCTATACCCTCCCCCACCCAAGCAAGTAAATATATAATCAACAGGCCCGGCTGGTGTTTTGGGCTATATCCCCCAGCATAAAATCAATAGGACTCACTGGAGTTATGGGGTATCTCCCCGTAGTGTATAATCAATAGGTCTTGCTGGTGTTATGGGATATATCCATCAAGCATAATCAATGTAAGCATGTATGAGGCATAACACATGTGGCAACATCATATGGACTCAAGAGATTATTAAGGAAACCATAAACATAATCACAAACGTAATTTGATGCTCGTTGTCCATAAGTTGGACAGAGGATCCTATCACCATTTTAGGAGAAACTGAGTATGTACATGAGATACTAAGATAAAGTAATGTCATGCCCGAACCTAGGGTTGGGGGGAGACCGGAACCCGGTGCCAAACCTAACCTAGCGTACCAAGTTACGACTAAGGGACTTTGAACATATAATGTCATAATTTGTCCATGGGGCCACATTGCAAAACACTTTGCGAAGCAAAATATAAAACTAAAAGGAAACTAGAGCTGACTAAATATCAATATAAAGCTGGGCCTACAAGGCTGTCATAACTAGTACAGCTGACAAACCAACAAAATATACACACCAGGCTTACAAGCCCAGTGTACTGCACTAGCTGACAGGATATGTCTACAAGCCTCTACTGATGGGTGTATTGTGATCGGAACAGGGCCCCGACCTACCCATAACATATATACATACATACATACAGAAGGTGTACACGAAAACCTAGACCCGATAACCTGAAGGACGTGGAGCTTACCAATCAGGATGAACTCTGGAAACACCTACTGAGGAGGTCTACCCGTCTGTCTATCTGAACTTGCACGCATGAAATGCAGCATCCCCATAAAAGGGACGTTAGTACGAAATAATATACCGAGTATATAAGGCAATAAACATAACTAAAAGCTAAAATTGAACTGATAATATAATAACTGAAAGTAACTGGAAGTCAAAGATGATCTAGAGATATACTTACCTGCTGATACTAACTCAACTCCTTCAGTATAGTAAGTAAAATAAATGTCCAGCCCTATAAGGATCGGTACGTGTAACTACTCGGCCGTAGTAGGCGCACTCATAGGCACTCAGCCATCCTAGGCTCTGTATCTCGGCCATCCTGAGCTCGCTCATATGTGCTCGGCCATAGTAGGCTCGGTATATAGCTTACCATCTCATCAGAGGTTGCCCAATAGGGGCCTGCCCACAGATTATAGCTCGATAGTGGTGAAACTATTGTAATACTGTATATATATAGACCCTCTGCTATCTTGATTGGAAGAAGACAATACTCTATTGAACAAAAAGTCCTGATAAGGGAGAATATTGTAACTTATGAGACTAGAATAATGTACATAAATTCGGGAGTATGAACTTCTCTTTATGCCTCATTATCAAATATACATAGTTACGAGATCATGCCAAAATGAAAGAAGGGTTTAGCCTTAACATACCTTATCAAAATCTTTCCAATCACCTAGTTGAACTCGCCTCTTCTCAACTTAATCTACAACAATGATAATAATACTATCATTAAGTTATGAAAGTTACAACTATCGCACAACGAACAACAAGCTTATTTTGTATTAAAACGTGCAACATCTCCCCGATAATCCTTACTTCCTCCAAAATCAAGATAACACCAACAACTGAAGAATGCAATAATAACAACACATATATATATATACCTTAAATACACCAAAACATACTACAAAATAGCCCAATACACCCCAATCTCTTCATACACAAATGACCACCGTAGTAGTGTCAAACAGCCCGAAAATGTTACAACGAATGACCAGCCCACCACCCTGAATTTATTCGGTATTTATCGACACCCTTACTCCTCCAAAACTCAACAAAATAGTAGTAAAACACACAGCCCAACAGCAACACAAAACAGTCCACAAAACAGTCTGCTACAAGTGAATAACTCGAACTCACTGCTTCCGATCACCGTCCCGTGAGTTCTTACTAATATAGAACGACTTACTATCCATTTACAGAAGAAATTATGGATGAAATACAGCAGTAAAATTACATTATTTGTTGGATTACTCAGCTCCTATCTTGGTTCTTCAAACTCAAGGTTTTATCTCCAATTAGAACTTGAAAGGGAGAGAAAATCAATTACGGTTTGTGGGCAATATTTGGGACGATATTTACAGAGCTTATGTCTTGTTATTATGACTTATTATCACTATAATATATGAAGGATATAGGCCTTTAAAAATTCCTCTTTGGACGACCCAAACTGGCCCATATTTGGACGACCCGAACTGGCCCATTTTTGGATTCTCATTTAAGCAAGTAGGTGACAGTCTGCGCAGTCTCGTAAAAATGACCATATCTATCTACTCCTATATAGTATTGACAAATGGTTTAATGAGTTAGAAAATAGACTCATTGATATTTAATTGGATGGGTGGAACACCCCATTACTCTAAGTATATTTGGAGCAAATCGCAGTTACATGTGACCCAAAGTTTCAGTAAAACTTATGAACATAACTTGGGATGACTTTTATCGCCTTTTGTTCCACCACTCGCTTGACTTCAAAACATTACACACGACTATCATAAGACTAACATAACTCATAACATAACCTCCTTGTCAAGTTAAATACCCTGGTCTCACCCCACAAGTACATGTTATAACATTCCCAACTTGTCGACTTTCGACGAAACATAATTTTCTTCAATTTCTTTAGCTTATGACCCTTCCAACCCTCTTTGTACTTGTTGTTCATGATCATCAATATTTGTAACCTCCTAGATAACATTAGTAACTTACTTTATATATTTTCAAAGATGATCTCATATTTGGTCCTACATTGCTTTTCGCACGGCGCACTTTTATGTACGAAAATATAGGGTGTAACATCATTCCCCCCTTGGGAACATTCGTCCTCGAATGTTTACTCTTAGATACTTTGGAAATATTTTGCCAGAGTCTCCTCCGTACACTAGACTAAAACCAACATGCATGCAGTCAAAAAACATACTATGCATGCCACACATGGACAATGTTTATAAATAGCAACACTTTGCCTCACACAACCGTAAATCATAAATATTGAAAGTCAAGAAAAAAGAGCTTACCTAATGACCTACTAGCCTGAATAGAGTTGTGCTGTAGCATCCCATCTCGAGCCATATCTTCCGTTTGAAATAGGTGGGGGTATTTAGACTCCATTTCTTCCTCCTCTTCCCACGTCATCTCTTCCACATTCTTGCTTGTCCATAAAACCTTCACAGAGGCTATCTTCTTATTTCGTAGCTTGTGGATTTGTCGGTCTAGGATGGCAACTAGAATTTCCTCGTATGACAAGTCCTCCGTAATCTGTACATCATATGTGGGCACCACTCTGGTAGGATCGACAATGCACTTTCGTAGCATAGACACATGAAAAACCTAATGGAATGACTCCAATTATGAGGGCAATTCTAACTCATAAGCTACTTGTCTCACTCGCCGAATGATCATATAAGGCCCAATATACCGTGGGCTAAGCTTTCCTTTCTTGCCAAACCTTATCATGCCCTTCATAGGTGATACATTTAAGAATACCCTGTCATTAACCCCAAACTCTAAGTCTCATCGCCGCACGTCAAAATATGACTTCTGGCATCTCTGAGCTATCAACAGTCACTCCTGGATAAGCTTTAATTTCTCTACGGCCTGTTGAACTAGGTCTGGCCCATGTAACCCCGATGCTCCAATATCAAACCACCCTATAGAAGGTCTGTACTTATGCCCATACAAAGCCGCATACGGAGTCATCTAGATATTTGAGTGGTAACTGTTATTATATGCAAACGCAACAAGAGGTAGATGTTCATCCCAACTTCTTTTAAAATCCAACACACATGCTCGTAACATATCCTCGAGCGTCTAAATTGTGCGCTCGACTTGTCCATCAGTATGTGGATGAAAAGCTATGCTAAGATTCACCCGAGTCCCTAGACCTCTCTGAAATGACCTCCAAAAATGTGCTATACACTGGGCCCCGCAGTCAAATATAATAGATACGGGTACTCCGTGTAGCCGCACTATCTCCTTAATATATAACTTTGCATAATCTTCTGTTGTATATGTAGATATGACCGGTAGGAAATGAGCTGATATCATTTGCCTATCGACTATCACCCATATAGAATCGAACTTACAATGAGAACGAGGTAAACCCGCGACAAAGTCCATGTTTATCGCCTCCCATTTCCACGTTGGGATCTCTATAGTCTACATTAGCCCTCCGGGCTTCTGATGCTCTACCTTCACCTGCTGGCAATTAGGACACTGGGCGACAAACTTAGCAATGTTCTTCTTCATATCGTTCCACCACTACATATCCTTAATTTCATGATACATCTTCGTCGACCAAGGATGAATGGATTACCACAAATAATATGCCTCAAACATAATCCTGTCTCGTAGCCTTGCTACATCTGGAACACACAGACGACCCTGTATCTAAGAACCCCATCTCCCTTGAGCTCTAACAACGACTTCTTCTGCTGCTAAACTAACTCTCTCAACTCAACAAACTCTAGGTCCTCGTACTTCCTTTCCTTGACTTCAGCTATGAGAGATGATTTTGTAGTGTTTTGGAGTACAACTCCACCATTGTTGAAATCTACTAACCGACCTCCCAAACAAGCCAATTGATGAATCTCTCTAGTTAATTGTCTTTTCTTGGCGTCTACAAGTGCTAAGCTATCTATATATCGGCGACTTAAGGCATCTGCTACAACATTAGCTTTCCCTGGATGGTAGAGAATGTTAACATCGTAATCTTTCAATAACTCAAGCCATCGCCTTTGTCGCAAATTCAACATTTTTTACTTGAAGATATATTGCAGGATTTTATGATCTGTAAATACATCAACATGAACACCATATAAATAATGTCGCCATATCTTAAGTTCATGGACAACCACAGCTAACTCGAGGTCGTGGGTTGGATAATGCTTCTCGTGCTTCCTTAACTGCCTTGAAGCATACACAACTAGCTTCCCATGTTGCATCAGGACACATCCTAACCCGACACCTGAGGCATCACAATACGTGACATAACCCTCTGGACCCTCTGGAAGTGTTAGAACTGGCACTGAGGTCAACCTGTTCTTAAGCTCTTGGAAACTCCGCTCGCAAGCCTTCGTCCACTAAAACTTAGTTGCTTTCTGCGTCAACTTCGTCAATGGTGCCGAAAGGGAAGAAAGACCCTCTATGAACCTCCTGTAGTATCCTGCTAAGTGTAGAAAGCTACGAACCTCTATCAGAGTGGTAGGTCTAGGCCAAGATTTCACGGCCTCAATCTTCTCAGTGTCTACCTTTATACCTTCATCGGATACAATATGCCCCAAGAATGCTACAGACTTCAACAAGAACTTACATTTAGAAAACTTAGCAAACGACTTACGATCATTGAGGGTTTGGAATACCGCTCGTAAGTGGTCCACATGGTCATCCTCTAAACTTGAATAAACTAAAATATCATCAATAAATACTATCACGAATAGATCTAAAAATGGCCGGAATAGGCTATTCGTCATGTCCATAAATACGGCGGGTGCATTCGTGAACCCGAAGGACATGACAAGGAACTCCAAGTGGCCATATCGGGTCGTGAAGGCTGTCTTCGGAATATCTTTCTCCCGAACTCTGACCTAGCAGTATCCTGACCTCAAATCTATCTTTGAAAAGAATCTAGCCCCCTGCAACTGATCAAACAAGTCATCGATCCTTGGTAGTGGATACTTATTCTTAATACTTACCTTGTTAAGCTGCCTATAATCGATACACATCCTCAACGAGCCATCTTTCTTCCGCACAAACAGTACCGGTGCATACCAAGGTGAGGTACTGGGCCTGATGAAACTTTTCTCCAGCAAATCTTTTAACTGCTCCTTCAATTTGGAAGGTGCCATTCTATATGGAGGGATTGATATTGGTTGAGTTCCTGGAAGCAAATCGATGCTAAAATCAATCTCTTGCTCTAGAGGAATAGCTGGAAGCTCATCTGGAAACACATCTACATATTCTTTTTCTACGGGAATTGACTGAAGTGTAGGTATCGCAGCATCTGCATCTCTAACTCGCACAATATGATAAATGCACCTTTTTGCGATCGTTTTCCTCGCCTTCAGATAGGAAATAAACTTGCATCTGGGTGTTGTTGTATTACCTACCCATTCAAGTACTGGCTCACCCCAAAAATGAATTCTGGCTGCCTTTGTTCGGCAATCAACTGTGGCATAGCAAGCTGCCAACCAGTCCATGCCCACGATAGCATCAAAATCCATCATCTCTAGCTCAACTAGGTCGGCTGAGGTATGATGACTACAAACTGTCACTGTACAACCTCGATAAACCCGTCTAGAAATAATCGGTTCTCCAACCGGTGTATAAATTGCAAAAGGATCACTTAGTATTTCAGGCACTATACTAAACTTCCCCGCGACAAATGGGGTAATATACTATAAAGTAGATCCTGGGTCTATCAATGCATAAGCATCGTGAGAGAAAATGGTCAATATACCTGTCATAACGTCCGGTGAAGACTCCTAGTCCTATAGACCTGCTAAAGCATAGATACGGTTCTGATTAACACCTGAACTGGAACCTCTACCTCTGCCTCAACCTCTACCAGCCGAAGACTGAGACTCGCACCCTGAAGGATGCATGGACATAGATGATCCTGTTGCTGAACTTGCTGGTTGTGCCATACCCCCAGAATCTCTATTTGGGCAATCTTGCATTATATGCCCCAGATGCCCATATGTATAACAAGCATCAAAACCTGCTCGGCATTAGCCCAAGTGTCCTCTACCATAGATGTCACACCGCGGCAGAAATGACTATGTCTGCCTTGAACCTCGATATCACTACAAACCTGACGCCCGTCAGCTCTCACTTGGTCCTGGATGAGTATAGCGGTCATACTGGTAACCCTGTAACTGAGGTGGCAGAGGCCTAGGTGGCCGTCTGATGTACTGGGGCCTATAACTACCCTGAGACTGCTCCTTAGACATGGGAAATATCATCCTCTTACGCTACCCTTGCTCAGTCCTCTCTGTACCCTACTGTCGACGCCTACCCATTTCTATATTCTGAGCGAATGCATGAATCTGGGAGATATTCGTACTATGCTAAAATGCAGCGGTGGCACATGCCTCGGTCAACTCTGGTGCTAACCCTGCTATAAACCTGTGGGTCCTTTCCTGCATAGTGGCAACTATGGATGGTGCATATGTAGCCAATGAGTAAAAATGGAGACTATACTCACGAACACTCAAATTGCCCTACTTGAGGGCTAGAAACTGATCGACCCGAGCCTGTCGGATCTCCTGCGGTAAGTACTGAACAAGGAAGGCNTACTATCACGAATAGATCTAAAAATGGCCGGAATAGGCTATTCGTCATGTCCATAAATACGGCGGGTGCATTCNAAATAGCTGGTGGTGCATCACGTGCCTTGTACCTCTCACATCCCTCGTACCAAAGGATGGCTATGTCTCGTAGTCAAAAAGCTGCTAGCTCTACTGCCTCTTTCTCTGTGGCATGCATAACCCGAAAGATCCTATGAAACTGATCTATGAAATCCTACGGATCCTCCCTCTGATCTATCCCCGTGAACTCTGGGGGACTCAAAGAAATAAACTCTCGGTCCCTTGAACTCCCAGACCCCTCAGAAGATCATGCACTAGCTGATGCCCTAGCTAGTTACTGGGTAGCTACCAACTGTGTCAACAAATTCACCACACTCATCAAGTCCTGATCTGATGGAAGTGGAGGGGGAACTGGATGT
>AWOL01S0044593.1:0-19829 GCA_000715115.1 Nicotiana otophora | reverse complement strand
ACCTAGCAGTATCCTGACCTCAAATCTATCTTTGAAAAGAATCTAGCCCCCTGCAACTGATCAAACAAGTCATCGATCCTTGGTAGTGGATACTTATTCTTAATACTTACCTTGTTAAGCTGCCTATAATCGATACACATCCTCAACGAGCCATCTTTCTTCCGCACAAACAGTACCGGTGCATACCAAGGTGAGGTACTGGGCCTGATGAAACTTTTCTCCAGCAAATCTTTTAACTGCTCCTTCAATTTGGAAGGTGCCATTCTATATGGAGGGATTGATATTGGTTGAGTTCCTGGAAGCAAATCGATGCTAAAATCAATCTCTTGCTCTAGAGGAATAGCTGGAAGCTCATCTGGAAACACATCTACATATTCTTTTTCTACGGGAATTGACTGAAGTGTAGGTATCGCAGCATCTGCATCTCTAACTCGCACAATATGATAAATGCACCTTTTTGCGATCGTTTTCCTCGCCTTCAGATAGGAAATAAACTTGCATCTGGGTGTTGTTGTATTACCTACCCATTCAAGTACTGGCTCACCCCAAAAATGAATTCTGGCTGCCTTTGTTCGGCAATCAACTGTGGCATAGCAAGCTGCCAACCAGTCCATGCCCACGATAGCATCAAAATCCATCATCTCTAGCTCAACTAGGTCGGCTGAGGTATGATGACTACAAACTGTCACTGTACAACCTCGATAAACCCGTCTAGAAATAATCGGTTCTCCAACCGGTGTATAAATTGCAAAAGGATCACTTAGTATTTCAGGCACTATACTAAACTTCCCCGCGACAAATGGGGTAATATACTATAAAGTAGATCCTGGGTCTATCAATGCATAAGCATCGTGAGAGAAAATGGTCAATATACCTGTCATAACGTCCGGTGAAGACTCCTAGTCCTATAGACCTGCTAAAGCATAGATACGGTTCTGATTAACACCTGAACTGGAACCTCTACCTCTGCCTCAACCTCTACCAGCCGAAGACTGAGACTCGCACCCTGAAGGATGCATGGACATAGATGATCCTGTTGCTGAACTTGCTGGTTGTGCCATACCCCCAGAATCTCTATTTGGGCAATCTTGCATTATATGCCCCAGATGCCCATATGTATAACAAGCATCAAAACCTGCTCGGCATTAGCCCAAGTGTCCTCTACCATAGATGTCACACCGCGGCAGAAATGACTATGTCTGCCTTGAACCTCGATATCACTACAAACCTGACGCCCGTCAGCTCTCACTTGGTCCTGGATGAGTATAGCGGTCATACTGGTAACCCTGTAACTGAGGTGGCAGAGGCCTAGGTGGCCGTCTGATGTACTGGGGCCTATAACTACCCTGAGACTGCTCCTTAGACATGGGAAATATCATCCTCTTACGCTACCCTTGCTCAGTCCTCTCTGTACCCTACTGTCGACGCCTACCCATTTCTATATTCTGAGCGAATGCATGAATCTGGGAGATATTCGTACTATGCTAAAATGCAGCGGTGGCACATGCCTCGGTCAACTCTGGTGCTAACCCTGCTATAAACCTGTGGGTCCTTTCCTGCATAGTGGCAACTATGGATGGTGCATATGTAGCCAATGAGTAAAAATGGAGACTATACTCACGAACACTCAAATTGCCCTACTTGAGGGCTAGAAACTGATCGACCCGAGCCTGTCGGATCTCCTGCGGTAAGTACTGAACAAGGAAGGCATCTGAATAATTCTCCCAAATAGCTGGTGGTGCATCACGTGCCTTGTACCTCTCACATCCCTCATACCAAATGATGGCTATGTCTCGTAGTCAAAAAGCTGCTAGCTCAACTGCCTCTTTCTCTGTGGCATGCATAACCCAAAAGATCCTATGAAACTGATCTATGAAATCCTATGGATCCTCCCTCTGATCTATCCCCGTGAACTCTGGGGGACTCAAAGAAATAAACTCTCGGTCCCTTGAACTCCCAGACCCCTCAGAAGATCATGCACTAGCTGATGCCCTAGCTAGTTACTGGGTAGCTACCAACTGTGTCAACAAATTCACCACACTCATCAAGTCCTGATCTGATGGAAGTGGAGGGGGAACTGGATGTGTGGTATCCCTAGGAATCTCCTCAGGTGGTGGAGGAGCCGGTAATGGCTGAGTAGGGGTCTCGTCTTGGGCCTCAGACTGGGACCCATCTACTCAGGGTACCCTGCTGTAACCCTTACCTGCTACTGTATCTCCCCTCTGGCTAGCCGTAGTCTTCCTAGTCACCGACATCTGTGTATGCAAACACCAACACATAAGTTTAACTCAATTTTCCTATAACTCAATTCTATAACACGATTTAAATTTGAAAGAAGGGTAACCAACTCCTAAATGCCCTGAAGTTCCCTGCTTATATAATGTGGTGCACAACACATCTATAAACAAGACCCTAAAAGACATGGCTTGTAGACTCCCTAGGACAGAACTGCTCTGATGCCAAGTTTGTCACACCCCGAACCTTGGGGGCGAGACCGGCACTCGGTGCCTCACCTAACCTAGCATACCAACTTACGACTAAGGGACTCTGAATGTATAATGTCATAAATTTTCCATGGGGCCACATTGCAAGACACTTTGTGAAGCAAAATATAAAACTAAACGGAAACTGGAGCTGACTAAACATTAATAAAATGCTGGTCCGACAAGGCCGGCATAACTACTATAGCTGACAAACCAATAAAATATATACATACAAGGCCTACAAGCCCAACATACTGCAGTAGCTGATAGGATATGTCTACAAGCCTCTACTAATGGATGTATTGTGATCAGAACAGTGCCCCGACCTACCCATAACATATATACATACATACATACATACATACAAAAGGTGTACACAAAAACCTAGACCCGATAACTCCAAAAGATGTGGAGCTTACCGATCAGGCTGAACTCTGGAAACACCTACTAAGGAGGTCTACCCGTCTGTCTATCTTAACCTGCACGCATGAAATGAAGCGTCCCCAAAAAAGGGACGCCAGTACGAAATAAAGTACCGAGTATATAAGGCAATAATATAACTGAAAGCGGAAACTGAACTGATAATATAATAACTGAAAGTAACTGGGAATCAAAGATGATCTGGAGATATACTTACATGCTAATACTGACTTAACTCATTCAATATAGTAAGTAAAATAATTGTCAAGCCCTATAAGGCTCGGTACATGTAACTGCTCAGCCGTAGTAGGCTCACTCATAGGAGCTCGACCATACTAGGCTCTGTATCTCGGCCATCCTAAGCTCACTCATAGATGCTCGGCCATAGTAGGCTCGGTATATAACTTACCATCTGATCAGAGGTTTCCCAATAGGGGCCTGCCCACTGATTATAGTTCGATAGTGGTGAAACTACTGTAATATGGCATATATATAGACCCTCTTCTCTCTTGACCGGAAGAAGACAATACTCTATTGAACAAAAAGTCTTGATAAGGGAGAATACTGTAACTTATGAGACTAGGATAATGTATATAAATTCGGGTGTATGAACTTGTCTTTATGCCTCATTATCAAACATACGTAGTTACGAGATCATGCCAAAATGAAGGAAGGGCTTAGCCTTAGAATACTTTATCACAATCTTTCCAATCACCAAGTTGAACTTGCCTCTTCTCACCTTAATCTACAACAACGATAATAATACTATCATTAAGTTACAAAAGGTACAACTATCGCACAACGAACGACAAGCTTATTATGTATAAAAACGGGCAGCATCTCCCCTATAATCCTTACTTCCTCCAAAATAAACATAACACCAACAACAGAATAATGAAACAATAACAACATATATACATTATTTTCCAACCTTATATACACCACAAAATACTACAAAACAGCCCAATACACCCCAATATCTTCATACACAAAATGACCATCGTAGTGGTGTCAAACACCCCGAAAATGTTACAAGGAACGACTAGCCCACCACCCTGCATATATGTGGTGTTTCTCCACACACTACCTCCTCAAAAGCTCCACAAAATAGTAGTAAAGCAGGCAGCCCAACATCAACACAAAACAATCCACAAAACAGTCCGCTACAAGTGAATAACTCGAACTCACGGCATCCAATCACTGTCCCGTGAGTTCTTACAAATATATAACGATTTACTATGCATTTACAGCAGAAACAAATGGAAGAAAGAGAGAAGTAAACTTACCTTATTTTTTGTATAACTCAGCTCTAATCTTGGTTTTTCAAACTCTAGGTTTTACTTCCAATTAGAACTTGAAAGGGAGAGGAAATCAATTAGGGTTTGTGGGCAATTTTGGGAGGATTTTTGCAGAGCTTATGTCTGGTTATTATGCCTTATTATCAGTCTAATATTTGAAGGAGTTAGACCTTTAAAAAGGCCTCTTTGGACAACCTGAACTGGCCCAGTTTTGGACGACCTGAAATGGCCCAGTTTTGGATTTTCATTTAAGCAAGTAGGTGACAGTCTGCGCAGTCTCATAAAACTGCCCATATCTCTCTACTTCGATATCATATTGACAAACGGTTTAATGCGTTATAAAATAGACTCATAGATATTAAATCTTATGGGTGGAACTCCCCATAAATCAAAGTATATTTGGAGAAAATAACGGGTTACATTTGACCCAAAGTTTTAGTAAAACTTATGAACGTTACTTGTGATGACTTTCATTGACTTTTGTTCCACCACTCGCTTCACTTCTAAACATAGCACACTACTATCATACGACTAACATAACTCATAACATAACCTCCTTATCATGTTAAAACATTCCCAACTTGTCGACTTTCGACGAAACATTATTTTCTTCAATTCCTTTAGCTTCTGAACCTTCCAACCCTATTTGTACTTGTTGTTCATGATCTTCAATATTTGTAACCTCCGAGATAACATGAATAACTTACTTTATATATTTTCAAAGATGATCTCATTTTTTGTCTTATAGTAGTTTGCTCACGATGCACTTTTACGTACGGAAATAGAGGGTGTAACAATTAAATCATTAGGATCCCTCTATAATCAATTTAGAACCAAGCAACTCAAGATTTGTCAAACTCTTTGAATTTCAAAAGATTTCTGCAGTGTTTCCTCTAAAACTTGATGATCCCCTAAAACAACAGAAAGCACCGCAACATACAATATCAAACTAAAAGGAGATCCAGTTATCCACAATACTCGGCCAATATGATAATATCAAACTAAAAGGAGATCCAGTTATCCACAATAGTGTCAAATGATCGACAAAACAGAATTGTGAATGTAATGTCGACTCATAATGGCTAACTTGTGACATGAAAGTCTAAATCTGATTTAGGAATAATCTGAGAATAAACACATGATAATTAAGCTTACGTAATCTTAAATAAATATATTAGGATCATATGGGGTTTAGGTATACATAAAACATCAAAGGAACGGAACAAACGAAAGTCTAGATGGCATAGGCCAAATGGGGATTTGCCCTTTTGCTCTTGTTGAATTTTGAAGTTCCAACCTAAACTATTTTCTTCCATAATTCGCATGTGGAATTCAATAATATACAAGGATACAATACATGCTGATATTTTCCTTGAACAACCAAATCATGCTAGAACATAGCTAAACCAAATCAGGCCGAAAACAAAACAAAAACCCCACATACCTCTCGTGTTCTTGCTTCCAAACCTTGTTCCCTTTTATCCACATCATACTTATGCTTGTATAAGTAAAATACAAAGGTGAAAAGCTTACTTAAACACGAAGCTATTTCAAATAAATGAGTTATAAGGAGAAAGGGGGATGGCAAAGTCTTACCTATGTCGTAAGTATCGCGTTGATGTGTTCGCATCTAGATGTTGAATTGCGGATGATAGAATTACTTCAAAACCCTAAAGATGTATTTAATATGTATAGAGAGACATTTTAGGTCTGATTTGGGTATCAGTGAGCCTTAGAGATGAAGGCTTAAACTTTATATATCCAGATAAACTTCAACCGAACTTGTGGGTCCCAAAGGGAGCTGCTTGTGCAATTTTGTAAAAAAGCGAATATTTGTATACTCCAATGTCGTATCGACGAATGGTTTAATGAGTTCGAAACTAGACTTGTATATCTTTAATCTGGTGATTGGATCACCCTGTAAATCCATTTACAGTAAGAGAAAATCTCAGTAATATTAGACCTACATTTTATGTAAAATTATCAACGTAACTTGCAACAACTTTTGTCGACTTTTGTTTCCTAACTCGTTTGACTTCAAAACATAACACACGACTATAATATGACTAAAATACCTAATAATATCACCGCCTTATCATGTTAATCATCCTAGTATCACCCCAAAAGTACGGGTTCTAGCATTACCAAGTTGGCGTTTCGATGAAACTTATTTGCTTCGATAATTTTAGCTTCTAATCCTTCAAACCCTCTTGGTACTTAAAGTTCATGATCTTAAATATTTGCAACCTCAATAGTAACATGATTAAATTACACTCGCGTTTACAATGAACAAACACCCCAAGACTTTGTGAACACATCCTTATCTTCGCGAACGCGAAGAGCAAAAAACCACCGGCCAGCGAAGACTCTACACGATTGCAATACATTCTTCGAGACGCGAAGAGGGATATCAGAAGCATAGATATCAAAAGTTCCAACACATGAAGAAATGGTCTAAAACCCATATGAAACACACCCGAAGCCACCGGGACCCTGGCCAATCACACCATTCAATCCCAAAATACAATGCGAACTTACTCCAAGCCTCAAATCACATCAAACAACACCAAAACCACGAATCGCGCCCCAATTCAAGCTTAATGAATTAATGAACATTTCTAAATGCAAAACTAACGGCGAACAATCCTAAACACCTCAAAATGACCTGAAAATTTTCATGCAAGTCCCAAATAAACTAAATGACCTATTCCAATCCCCAAATAACAATCTGCGCCATATATCAATAAAGTCAACCCTCGGTCAAACCTATAAACCTTCCAAACCTTTAACTTTCCGAATTTCGCCTATTTATGTCAAAATAACTTATGGGCCTCCATATTCACATCCAGACATATGCCTAAGTCCAAAATCACTATTCGAAGTAACTGAAACATCAAAACACCGTTATGGGGTCATTTACACAAAATTCAAACTCAGATAAATTCTTTCAACTTAAGGTTTCAACTTTGGGACTAAGTATCCCAATTCACAATAAAACACACCCGAAACCAAACCAACCACCCCAGAAAGTTACGTAAACACAAATGAACATATAATAGACAATAAATAGGGGAACAAGGCTACAATACTTAAAACAACCGGCCAGGTCGTTACATTCTCCCTCTTTTAAAAAACAATTTTCGTCCTCGAACATGCCAAGAACCATTTTGAAGTCATCAAATCACAGAATGAAATTACCATACACATTCTCACGGGTGATCCCAGGTCACCCAATCTTCAGAAGCCTAACAACACCACCTCAACTGAAGATTATTCCTTCCACCCATACTAATAAGCCTTAGACCAAAATTTTAACATCAAAGCATTTCACCAAAAAACCGATATTCACATAAACACACTATATCAACCACAACCTCCGTAAACACTCATGCATAAATCAAAAAGGTATAACTACATGATGAAACAAACCACACATCAGCCCATATCAACACCACCGGCCACAACAGTTGCACATAATCCAACCCAGTACTGGTAACTATCTTTATATCAACTAGAACCTTGTTCCAAACCTTCCCAACACTACTAATGATGTACGAAACATATAAATCTCATAAATACTAACCCCATCAACATGTGACACTGTCACGACCCAAAATCTCACCTGTCGTGATGTCGCCTATCTCATTACTAGGCAAGAAGACAACCTCAATAAATCAAAAATTCTTTGACGGTTGAAAACATAATATTTCGATTTAATAGAAAATCCCAAAACTACTGATACAAATACACTCCCAAAACCTAGGGTCACTGAGTACATGAGCATCTAAATGATAACATAATCTAACTGATAAAACACTGTTTGGAAACACATAATAGTACAAATAACTGAAAGACAAGAGAGTCAAGGTTTGCGGATGCCAAGCAGCTACCTCGATAATCTCCAAAGTTTATTCTCCGAAACCGAGCAGCCGCCGTATCCGGAAGTACCTGGATTTGCACACGAAGTACAGAGTGTAGTATGAGTACAACAGACCCCGTGTACTTCATAAGTAACAAGACTAACCTTTGGGATGAAAGTAGTGACGAGCTCAACAGGTACAGTCCAATATGAAATAACAGTACAGAAATGTGGGCATGTTCTCAAGTTTAACAAATTACTCAGTACAAGTAAAATAAATCAACTTTGTATGATATGAGGAATATGACATCTCTATATGTACATGCCAATGTACGTGCTGTATATGGTATACTACCATGGAAGCATCACATACTCACACTCTCAGAGTACGTAATAACTTAGTACTGTACGGGCAGGTCCAGTCCAGGGAAGATCCATCCCTCAATATAAATAGCAACTGACAGTTAGTCACTCAGTGTTGTATATGGCCAATCTATCCTAGATATAAATGAAAGAATGCAACTTCAGACCTGGGAACTCCATCCCAAATTTAAATAAATAAGGCAACTCCATGCCTTTNTGTACATGCCAATGTACGTGCTGTATATGGTATACTACCATGGAAGCATCACATACTCACACTCTCAGAGTACGTAATAACTTAGTACTGTACGGGCAGGTCCAGTCCAGGGAAGATCCATCCCTCAATATAAATAGCAACTGACAGTTAGTCACTCAGTGTTGTATATGGCCAATCTATCCTAGATATAAATGAAAGAATGCAACTTCATGACCTGGGAACTCCATCCCAAATTTAAATAAATAAGGCAACTCCATGCCTTGGGAAGTCCATCCCAAGTATAAATAAATAAGGCAACTTCAAGCCCTTGGAACGCCATCCCAAGGCAACTCCATCCCAAATATAATGTCCAATGCGCTCACTGTATGGGGTACAGACTACGGAGGGGCTCCTTTGGACCAAGTGATACAATACGCAAGGTCCGAGCATAAATCAATAGAGCATGATGCGGCGTGCAGCTCGATCCTATAAATATAACTCACAATAAAACCCTCGGCCTCACTCAGTCATTAACTTCTCTAGTCTATCTGGCTCACAATGTCGTGCAAAATCAACTCGACAAAATGATATGATGCATCAATGAACGACAATAGAGACTGAGTGAATATATATGGCAACTCCATGCCTAGGCAACTCCATCCCAAATATAATATCCAATGCGCTCACTATGTGGGGTATAGACTACGGAGGGGCTCCTTCGACCCAAGGTATATAATACGCAAGGTCCGGGCATAAATCAATAGAGCATGATGCGGCGTGCACCCCGATCCAATAAATATAACTCACAATCAGGCCCTCGGCCTCACTCAGTCATTAACTTCTCCAGTCTCTTGGAGTCACAATGTCGTGCAAAATCAGCCCGACAAAATGATATGATGTATCAATGAACGACAATAGAGAATGAGATATGCTATGCAAATAATAGATGTGATTGAGTATAAATTAAATTTTTAAACAATTAATTCAACAACGTTACGACCTGTGCGGGTCCCAAAAATATTAGCACGTAGTCTAAACATGAGCTTTAATATAAGTCTCAACTCAGTTCCTCTAACATGTGGAGGATCTGTGGATAATGACATGAATATTTGACTATGAAATTTCACGGAATCAATTAAGTCACAAATTCTACGATGCACGCCCACACGCCCGTCACCTAGCATGTGCGTCACGTCAAACCATTCACATAATACGTAATTTCTGGAATTTGTACCCTCAAAACAAAGTTTAGAAATGTTATTTACCTCAAACCGTGTAATTCTTTATTCCAATATGCCCATGCCTCGCGAATCATTCCTCTGAACGCCTCGAATTCTGTCACAATTAATTCGATACAGTCAGCACAAATTATAGGAATTAATTCCATATAATAATACAATTTTCCAAAAAAATCAAAAATTCCACTCAAAACTCGCCAGTGGGCCCCACAACTTGGAACACGACAAAAGTCACAAAATATGAACGCCCATCCAACCACAAGTCCAACCATACAAATTTTAACAAATTCCAACATCAACTCAATCCTAAAATCTTCAATTTAACCTTAAGGGTTTCAAATTTTTTTCCAACTTAAAACACCAATTAAATGCTAAAAATAACTATAGATTCGGGTAATTTGACCAAAATTGAGTTAAGAACACTTACCCCGATGTTTCCATTGAAAATCTCCCAAAAATCGCCTCTCCCCGAGTTCCAAATTGTCAAAAATGGAAAATTAGACGAACACAACATAAGTTCTGCTGCTCAGTCATTTCCACTATGTGATCGCGTACCAACTCACGCGATCACGAAGAACAATTTTCCCCTACCATAATTTTATCTTACATGATCGTGGATCCCTTCACGTGATCGCGAAGCACAACCTCTACGTGATCGTGGACAGCCATACGTGATCGCATAGTATAGTGCGTGAAGTTTCCAGTTGCCTCCTTCACTCTATGCGAACGCGGCTTAATCCACGCATTTGCGTAGTACTGTTGGCCAATAGCTTTGCAATGGTAGATTTACCTAACCAATCGCATAGCACAAACATTCAAGCTATCTAATTTAGCCCGCGCAACCACGGACCTTCTTAGACGATCGCGTAGAAGGAAACCAGACAGTGCACTTGAAAAACTTTAGCAGAACTCCAAGTCCAAAATTTGATCCATTAACCATCCGAAACTCACCCGAGGCCCCCTGCACCTCAACCAAATACACCAACAAGTCCTAAAACATAATACGGACATAGTCAAATCTTCAAATCACATCAAATAATGCTAAAAACATGAATCATACCCCAATTAAAGCCTAATGAAAACAAATTCCAACTTGTACATTCGATGCCTAAACCTATCAAATCAAATCCCACTGACCTCAAAGTTTTCACAAAAGTCATAAATGAGATAACGTACCTATTCAAATTTCAAGAATGAGATTTTGACCCCGATATCAAAAAGTCAACTCCCCAATCAAACTTCCAAAGCTAAATTTCTTATTTTCTCCATTTCAAGATAAATTTTACTAAATAAATATCCGGACACACTCCTAAGTCGGAATTCACCATACAGAGCTATTGGACCCATCAAAATTCCATTCTGGGGCGGTTTACACCTAATTCTTCACTTTGTCAATTATTTCAACTTAAGCTTTAAATCGTGGAACTAAGTGTTCCAATTCATTCTAAAACCTCCACGACAAGTCACATAACTATAATTGAACACAGAATAAGCAGTAAATGGGGAAACGGGGCTGCAATACTTAAAAAGACCGGTCAGGTCGTTACATTCTTAAACAAACGTTCGTCCTTAAATGCGTTTAGAATTATAACTAGAGTGTCAAATAGGTGTGGATATTTGCTCCGCATCTTCCGCTCATTTTCCAAATTATCATATCTGACTAGCTGACCTCTCCACTGCACTTTCACCGAGGCTATGTTATTTCATCTTAACTTTCGAACCTGCTGATCCAAAATAGTTACCGGATCCACATCATAAGTCTAATTAACATCCAGGTAAACTATGCTAATGTCCTTAACATGAGACGGATTCTCGACATACTTACGGAGCATAGATACATGAAACATTAAATGAACACCGGATAGACTAGGTGGCAATGCATGTTTATAAGCCACCTCTATAATCCTCTCAAGTAACTCAAAAGGCCCAATATACCGAAGACTCTACTTGTCCTTCTTCCCGAATCACATAACACCCTTCATAGACGATATTTTGAGTACCTTCTCTCCTACTATGTAAGCAACATCACAAACCTTCCAGTCAGCATAACTCTTCTGTCAAGATTGCGCCATGCGTATTCGATCGTGAATGAATTTAACTTTTTCCAAAGTATCCTGAACTAAGTCAGTACCAAATATCCTAGCCTCACTCGACTCAAACCAACCTACCAGAGACTGATACCGTCTCCCATATAAAGCCTCATACGTTGCCATCTGAATACTCGATTGGTAGCTGTTATTATAGGCAAACTTTGCTAGCGGCAGAAACTGATCCAAAGACCCCCTGAAATCGATAACACAAGCGCGTAACATATCTTCCAATATCTGAATAGTGCACTTGAACTATTCGTAGATTTGATGGTGAAATGTTGTAATCAACTGAACCTGTGTGCCTAACTCTCGCTGCACTGCTCTCCAAAAATGTTATGTATACTGCATGCCCCTATCTGAAATGATGGACACTGGCACATCGTGAAGGCAAACAATCTCGCGGATCAGCTAACCGCTCCGAAGCATAAGTAGTACCGACTGGAATACAATGTGCGAACTTGGTCAATCTATCCACAGTCATCCAAATAATATCAAACTTATGCGAAGTACGTGGGAGCCCAACTACAAAGTCTATGGTGATCTGCTCCCACTTGCACTCCGAAATTTCAAGTCTCTGAAGCAATCCGCTCGATCTCTGGTGCTCTTTCTTCACCTGCTGACAATTTAAACACCGAGCTACAAACCCCACTATATCTTTCTTTATCCTCCTCCACCAATAATGCTTCCTCAAGTCATGATACATCTTTGTGGCACCCGGGTGAATGAAATATCGCGAACTATAGGCCTCCTCAAGAATCAACTCATGCATCCCATCTACGTTCTGTATACAAATCTGACCTTGCATCCTTAACACCCTATCATCTCCAATAGTAATATCTTTGGTATTTCCGTGCTGAACGGTGTCCTTCAGGACAAGCAAATGGGGATCATCATACTGGCACTCTCCGATGCGGTCATATAAGGAAGACAGAGAAACTACACAAGCTTTAAGCCGACTGGGCTCCGAAACATCTAACCTCTCGAACTGATTGGCTAAAACCTAAACATATGATACCGGTGGTCTCTCACCAACACGAATAAATGCAAGACTACCCATACTAACTGCCTTTCTACTCAAGACATTGGCCACCACATTAGCCTTCCGGGTATGATACAAAATGGTAATATCATAGTCCTTTAGTAGCTCCAACTATCTGTGCTGCCTCAAATTTAGACCCTATTGTTTGAATAAGTGTTGTAGGATCCGGTGATATGTAAATACCTCACAAGACACATCGTAGAGATAGTTCCTCCAAATCTTTAATGCATGAACAATAGCTGCCAACTCTAAATCATGAACAAGGTAGTTCTTCTCATGTGGCTTCGACTGGAGCGAAGCATAAGCAATTACTCTACCCTACTGCATTAAGACACACCCAATACCAATCTGAGAAGCATCACAATACACAGTATAAGAACCCGACGCTGAAGGCAAAACTAGAACTTGAGTTGTGGTCAAGGCAGTCTTCAGTTTTTGAAAGCTCTCTTCACACTCATCTGACCACCAGAATGGAGCACCTTTCTTGGTCAATTTATTCATAGGCGCGAATGGGATGAGAAACCTTCCACAAAGCGATGATAAAATCTGGCCAACCCAAGAAAACTCTGAATCTCAATAGCTGAAGATGGCCTGGGCCAACTCTGAATTGTATGTATCTTTCTCGGATCTACATAAATCCCTTCTCTAGACACCACGTGTCCCAAGAATTCTACTAAACTAAGCCATATCTGACACATGACGTATTTGGCATAAAGTTTCTCCTCCCTCAGCCTCTGTAGTGCAATTCTCAAATATTGTGCATGCTCTTCATGGCTACTGAGTACAACAGGATATCAAAAATAAATACTACGACAAACGAATCAAGATACGTCTGGAATACACTATTTATTAGGTGCATAAATATTGCTGGGGCGTTCGTCGGCCGAAAAGACAATGAGAAATTCATAGTGTCCATAATAGGTCTTGAATGCCGTCTTAAGAATATCCGAATCCCGAATTTCCACTGGTAATCCGCATACCTCAAATCAATTTTGGAAAATACTCTAGCTCCTTGGAGCTGGTCAAATAAATCATCAATGCGCGTCAAATGATACTTGTTTTTGATTGTAACTTTATTCAACTACATGTAGTCAATGCACATCCACATAGTACCATCTTTCTTTTTCACAAACAGAACCGGTGCATCGCAAGGCGACACATAGGGAGGCAAGACTATGACTCTTGCACCAATTTCTACACCACCAGCCCAGCCAGCTCAGGGCATAGGTCGTGTGGGTCGAGTTCGCCCCAGAGGGGGAGGTAAGTCAGGTGGTGTTCAGAATTGTTTCTATGCATTTCATGCCAGACCAGAGGTAGTTGCTTTTGATATTGTTATCACATTTATTGTTTTGGTGCGCCGTAGGGATGCTTTAGTATTATTTGATCTTGGATCCACTTATTAATATATGTCATCATACTTTGATCGTTATTTGGATATGCCTCGTGATTCTTTAACTATGTTTGTTCATGTATTTACATCAGTGGATGATTCTATTTTTGTGGATAGTGTATATCGGTCTTGTGTGGTGACTATTAGGGGATATGAAATGAGAGTTTATCTTTTATTACTTAGCATAGTTGATTTTGATGTATTTTTGGCATGGACTGGTTGTGGCCATATCTCTCTATCCTTGATTGTCACGCTAAGACTGTGACATTCGGGATGTTGGGTGTGTTGAGGTTGCAGTGAAGAGGATCCCTAGATTATGTTCCTAGTAGGGTAATTTCACATTTGAAGGCTCAACGAATGGTTGAGAAGGGATGTTTGGCGTACTTGGCCTTTGTGCGGGATGTTAGTGTTGATACTCTTATCATCAATTTAGTCCTGGTAGGGATGGATTTTCCAGATGTGATTCCAGCAGTTCTGTCGGGTATGCACCCCACGGGGAAATTGATTTTGGTATTGTCTTGGTACCAGGACTTAGCTCATCTCTATTTCACTTTACTACATGGAACCTATAGAGTTCAAGGAGTTGAAGGAACCGTTATAGGAACTACTATATAAGGCCTTTATCAGGCCTAGTGTGTCTCCTTGGGGTGCACCGGTTCCATTTGTGAGGGAGAAGGATGGTACTGTGAGTATGTGTATTGACTACAAGCAGCTGAACAATGTTACTATTAACAACAGGTACCCACAACAACACTTATTTGATCAACTTCAGGGTGCTAGAGTGTTCTCGAAGATTGATTTGAGGTCGGGTTACCATCAGTTGAAGATCCGATATTTAGATATTCCGAAGACAACATTCAGGACTTGCTATGGTCACTATGAGTTTTTGGTGATGTCTTGTACGCTGACCAATGCCCCAGCGGCCGTTATGCACTTGACGAACATTGTGTTCTAGCCATATCTTGATTCTTTCATCATGGAATTCATTAATGATATATTGGTGTACTCATGCAACTAGGAGGATCATGAGCAGCATCTAAGGATCGTACTCCAGACATGGAGGGAGAAAAAGCTATTAGCTCAATTCTCTATGTGTGAGTTTTAGCTCGATTCAATGGCGTTCTTGGGGCACATGGTGTCTAGTGAGGGGATTAAGGTGGATCTGAAGAAGATTGAGCAGTTTAGAGTTGGTCTAGACCATCTTCAGGCCTAGAGATTTGGAGCTTCTTAGATTTGGCAGGTAATTATCGCCGTTTTATGGAGGGTTTCTCGTCCATTGCTACACCTTTGGCTAGATTGACCTAGAAGGGTGCTATTTTTAGTTGGTCCAATGAGTGTGAGGTGAGTTTTTAGAAGCTCGAGACTACATTAACTATAGCCCCAGTATTAGAACGATGTTCATGTAGGATGGTAGGGTGATAACCTATGCGTCTCGACAGTTAAACTTTTATGAGAAGAACTACCATGTGAATAGAGTTAGTTGCCATTTCTCATGTGTTGATGATTAGAAGTCACTATCTATACGACGTTTCATGTGAGGTCTATACTGACCATCGGATTCTGTTGCTCATGTTCAAGAAAAAGGATCTTAATTTGCCGTAACGAAGATGGTTACAGTTGCTGAAAGACTATGATAACACCATATTATATCATCTGGGAAGGTAAATATGGTGGACGATGCATTGAGTAGGAAGACTGAGAGTATAGGAAGCATGGCATATTTACCGGTAACAGAGAGGCCACTAACCACGGATGTTCAGGTTTTGCCAATCTGTTTGTGAGATAGATTGTTTCGGATCCTAGCCGCATTCTTGCTTATCTTGTGGCAGTCACTCGTTGGAGCAAATTGAGGCTCGCCAGTTTGATGGTCCTCACTTATTAGAATTGAAAGACATAGAGCAACGAGGCGGTGCTAAGGAGGTTGTGTTAAGTGATGATGGTGTTATGCAGCTTCAAGGCTAGATTTGTGTTCCAATTGTTGATGGGTTGAGAGATTTGATCATTAAGAAGGCTCACTGCTTGTGCTATTCCATTCAACAAGGTGTCACAAAGTTGTATCATGACTTGAAATAATACTATTCATGAAGGAGAATGAAGAACGATATTGTTAATTATATATCTCGGTGTTTGAATTGCTTACAGCTGAAGTATGAGCATCAGAAACCAGGATCGTTGACTCAGATATTAGGGATACCAGAGTGGAAGTGGGAGCGCATCGCTATGGATTTTGTGGTAGGCTTACCACAGACCTTGAAGAAATATGATTCGGTCTGGTTAGTATGGACAAGTTGACTAAGTCCATACACTTCATTCCGGTGATGACTTCCTACTCTTCAGAGTGGTTGGCTCAGATTTACATTCGTAACATCGTTCGGCATCATGGAGTGTCAGTTTATATTGCAGCATTGGAGAGCGGTGCAGCGAGAGTTGGGTAAATGGGTAGAGCTGAGTACAACATTTCATCCCCAAAAGGACGGGTAGTCCATGCGCACTATTCAGATATTGGAGGACATGTTACATGCCTGTGTTATCAATTTTGGAGCTTCATGGGATTTGTTTCTTCGATTAGCAGAGTTCGCCTAAAATAATAGCTTTTAATCGAGCACCCAAATGGCTCCTTAGGAGTCCTTATATGGGAGGAGAAGTTGTTCTCCGATTGGTTATTTTGAGCCTAGGGAGGCTAAACTGTTTGGCACTAATTTGGTCTGAGATTCCTTAGAGATGGTGAAGGTGATTCAGGAGCAGATTCGTACAACACAGTCCAAGTATAAGAGTTATGCTGACCAAAATGTTCATGATGTTGCATATATGGTGGGTGAGAAGGTTCTGCTCAGAGTATTTCCCACGAAGGGTGAGATGAGATTTGGGAAGAAGGGGAAGTTGAGTCCTAGGTATATTGGCCCTTTTGAAGTTATTGAGAGAGTTGGAGAGGTGGCCTACTGACTTGCCTTGCCACCTAGTCTATCGGGTGTTCAGCTAGTATATCTTGTTTGTATGTTCCAAAGTATTATGGTGATCTGTCACATGTTTTGGACTTTATCACGGTGCAGTTAGATGGGGATTTGACTTATGATGTGGAGCCGGTGACCATTTTGGATCGGTAGGTTCGGAAGTTGAGGGCAATGAATATAACGTTAGTGAAGGTGCAATGGAGAGGTCATCCGATAGAGTAGGCTACATGGGAGACCGAGGAGGAGATGCTTATCATATGTCCTCCTCACCTTTGTGAGACTCCAGGTATGATTCTAGACCCGTTCGAGAATGAAGATTTGTTTATGATGGGGAGAAGGTAACGACCTGGCTTGTCATTTTGTGTATTGTAGCTCTATTTCCCTATTTATTTCCTCTTTGATGTTCATTTGCGGTTATGTGACTTTTGGGAATGGTTGGTTTGGTTTCGGGAAGGTCCTGGAGTGAATTGGGAAACATAGTCTCGAAGTTTGAAGCTTAAGTCGAAAGAGTTATCGGAGTTTGACTTTTTTGTAGATCACCCTAGAATGGTGTTTTGATGATTTCTATAGCTTCGTATGGTTATTTTGGACTTAGACTTATGTCCGGATTTGGATTTGCAGGTTTGTAGGTTGGTTGGGTTGTTTTTGGTGAAAGTTGGAAAGTTGAAAGTTTGGAAGGTTGATAGGATTGACTGAGAATTGACTTTGTCGATATCGGGCTCGGAGTTTTGTTCCGGGAGTTGGAAAAGGTCTTTTATGTTATTTGGGACTTGCATGCAAAAAATAGGGGTCATTCTGAGTTGGCTTGATGTGTTTCGGCATGAGTTTTGAAAGTTGGAAGTACATTAGGCTGGAATTGGATGCGATTCATGGTTTTGATGTTGTTTTGTCTGATTTAATTCCTCGAGTAGGTTCATGATATGTTTTGGGATTGGTTTCAGTGATTAGATAGGGTCCCAGAGGCCTCGGGTGTATTTCGGATGAGTTTCGGATGATTTATTCATGTTTGGCATAGTTGATATATTATGTCTGGTTTTCTTATTCGCGATCGCGAGGAGTAAACCGCGATATCTTAGGGTGTTGTGGATGGCAATAAAAATGTATTTAACGTTCACGAAGTGGTGATGCATTCGCAATGAATAGGATGGCATTGATCATCGTGATCGCGATTGGACGGTCGTGTTCTTGTAGAAGGGTCAGTTCAGCTGGGGTGTCAGGTAGTAAGCCTTCGCGACCGCAATGTTGTTTCCGCATTCGCGTAGTTTAGGAACATGTTGTGATTCATGTTCACGACCATGGTATCAGAGTTAGATGAAATTTGTATGGTTGAACTCGTAATTGAATTGGTGTTCAAGAATTGTAAGTTTGACCGGGTTATGAGGTACAAGCCCGGAGTTGACTTTTTGATTTTGATAAAGATCGAAGCTTTATTGTTTAAAGTTATTCCCTACGGCATTATTTAATGATATTAAGTTGTTTGTTACGAGGTGTGATTATTCTTGATGGATCCACAATGATGTTGTTGATTTTACATGTATATTTGACTTATAGGCATAGAGAGATACTTTTCTCATGCTACCTTGTGAATGAAATGTTTTATCTGTGTTGGGTTTTAACTGTTATATATGGAAAGCATGCCTATTTTCGTGATATGTGAACGAGATGAACATGATATCATTGAGCTAGACGCTTACACTGTTTTAATTTATATTTGAGAAGTTATTAGTTATTAATATTGGTCTCTGATTGTTTCTTCTGAGCTTGTCAGTGCTTTCAACCTAAGGTTAGTTTTGTTACTTATTGAGTACATAGGGGGCCGGTTTTTCTCATACTACACTCAGCATTTCGTGTGCAGATCCAGGTACTTCAGGACGAGGTGAACTCTAGAGTTTGTTGCTACCAGCGTCCGGGAGACTACAAGGTAGCTGCTATGTCATCAGCATACCTTGAAGTTCTCATTCATTATTTCTACTATTACTGTTCTACTATTCAGACATTTGTATTTAGAATTTGGCCTTGTATTTGATGCTTAGTATTGCTCATGAACTCGTTGACACCAGATCTTTGGGAAGGTTGTAGTTGTATTATTGTTGTTTTCATTAGTTATTTTAGAATATTTCAATTGGTGAGTTTATTAAATCATGTTTATTCGAACTCGTTGTAATTGTGTGACTTTTGGCTTGCCTAGCAAATAGTGTTAGGCACCGTTGCGGCTCCAGTGGGAGTTGGGTCCTGATATATATATATACACACACGCGCGCGCGCGCGCACACACACACACCCACATTGCGCCATGCACCCCTATTTGCATATATACATATATGCTACAAACAACTATGGCGTATATCATAACGTACATAAAAGGAACCAAAACATATAATTTCTCTAAGATAAATCAATAAAAATTAAAAGGGAAAAATAATGCAAGAAAAGACAAACGAACAAGTAAAGGCATGAGAAAAGTAATAGGATCTATCTAATAATATGTTGAGCATAGAACAA